>PVIC010045854.1:0-14309 GCA_004025085.1 Thryonomys swinderianus
AAAAAAAAAAAAAAAAAAAAAAGGGCATCTGAAATGAACAGACACTTTTCAGAGGCAGAAGTCAAAGCAGCTAAGAAACACATGAAGAAATGTTCAACATCACTGGTCATTTGAGAGATGCAAATGAAAATAACACTGAGATTTCATCTCACTCCACAAAGAGTGGCCGCTATTACAAAATCAACCAACAATAAATGCTGGCGAGGCTGTGGGGAGAAAGGAACCCTTTTGCACTGTTGGTGGGATTCAGACTTGTGCAACCTTTGTGGAGATCTGTGTGGAGATTTTTCAGAAAACTAGGACTAGGGGTCCCATTTGACCCTGCTATCCCCCTGCTAGGAATATACCCAAAAGAATTTTTAAAATCACATTGGAAAGACAGATGTACACCCTTATTCATAGCAGCTCAGTTCGTGATAGCTCAGTCTTGGAAACAACCCAAATGCCCATCAACTGGAGAGTGGATAAAGAAGATGTGTGTTTTTTTAATATAAAATGGAGTATTATTCTGCCATAAAGAATGACAAGATTGATTGATTTGTGTGCAAATGGATATACCTGGCAGACATGCTAATGAGTGAAATCAATAGATCACAGATAGGCAAATACCAGATCTTCTCATTAATATGAGCACCTGTAGATGCAAATGAGCTCTAGAAAGTATGACAGTCTTTGTAGAATGGGAAATTTCCAAAGGAAATTTGGTGTGGGGATGTAATGAGGGGAAGGAATAAATACGATTCTGAAAGAAAAAAAAAGAGGGCAGGGGAAGGGAAGGAAGGGAAAAAGGACTAAAAAGAAATGAAATAATGGAAACAAAGCTTCTGTAAATGGGGAGGAGAAGAGGGGTTGAAGGGAGGGGTTGAAGAAAAATTAAGATGTGTTATATGTAGGTGCAAATTCTGTATGACAAATGTAATTGTTATGTATGACATATGTAATGATAAATATATGGTATTTGTTTATTAAAAAAAAGCTTGTTAGTAATAGGGTTATGTCCCTCTATTATATATATAATATATATACACAGACACACATATATATATAGTCCTTCTGACTCCTTCACTTCCCTGAAGCTCCACCCCACTGAGGTTCTACAAGAAAAAACCTTGGAAGGCCATGTGGCTTGTGATAGGTTAAAAGTTACTCTGGCCCCTACATAGGACGCCTAAACCCAAGATTATATAAGACCATTCCTTCCTTTGTTCTTCTGCTTCTGCTTCTGCCCCATCTCCCATACAGGAGCCACTTCCTCCGCCTTAAATAAAACCTCCTGTCTGGCTGACTGGCGTATGCCAGGGTTGTTGACTGCCATCAGAGATCCAACTTTGTTGTCAGAAATGGGATTGCTCGTTCCCCCAATTTTATATCGGTGGGCCCCTAACCCTAACTCCTCTGACACCTGGCACCAGATATGCCCCCCAGCACCTGTGACCATCTTCCCTGGCACCTTCTTGTTGCACAACACTGGCAAATCAACTCCTTCATCCCAGTTTGGGTAAGTTCCCTCTCCGGCAATAATCCACGGTATGTGGGTCTCAGAGTGTGTGGGTCTTAGGTTCTGGTGGCCAGAAAATAGGACATCCATCCGGGACACAGGCTGGGTACTGAGCTTTGCATCTCCCACTGTGGGCCCGGGACCCACCAGGACAGATCCGGAACCTGCCTATTCTGCCCTCACCCTGTTCAGGAGCCGCTTACACTTGAAACAAGGGGTGTGGCCCTCCAGTTGCTCTGACCTAAAGCCTCCTTCCCACGGCGGGACACCTCCGTGGGCTTCCATACTTAGAATCAGATTCTAAGTGGGCAGTATCTGAACCTTAAGAGACGTCTTGGGCTCCAGATGCTGCCTTTTGTCTTATCTCTGGTCGCCAGGGGCTCTGGGTCCTCTAGACCTATGGATTCCCCCTTGAGGTGCTTGCTGTGAAATGTTGAGGGCTTACACTTAAAACATAAATGCTCTATCCATTTGTCTATCTCTATTTGGGCCCCAATATAAATTAGATAACCAAAATATCTGACCCCCTAACGACTCACTTAAACCTGGTCTGATTTGGGACTTTTACAGCTTCTGGCGCTGGGAAAAATGGTCGGAGATTCCATATGTTCAGGGCTTTTCCTATTTCTGCAGCCAGTTCTCTCTCTCTTGCTCCTTGATTGTTTCTAGCTTCTATCTCTGCTGCCTAGGCTGCTTCTGGCTCAAACGCTCCCTGCTTCCCTCCCCCTGCCTCTTTCTTTAGATAATGGGTATCTCAACCCTGCAGGCTATTCCCCTCCATACCGGAGAAACCTGGGAGTGGATCTGGCTCCGGTTCAGTTTCCCATCAGCCTTCCCAGAGCCACCTACCACTCCTACTACTGAACCCCCTTCTACAGCTCCTCCTTCTACTGCATCATCATCCACCGCCCTTCCCTGTGCGCCCCGACTCCTCCCCTTACTCAGTCCAAATTCCAAAAAACCACCCAATCCTAACGTTGCTCAGTCTGGCCACACGATGGTGCCATTGCGAGAGTTTGCAGGAGCCTAGGGAATTGTTTGAGGTTTACACCCCTTTCCCTACGGCGGAGTTAGCTTTCATTCAATCTAGCTAGGGTCTTTTACTTCAGACCTTCATCAAACAGTTTCAGTTTCTAACACAATCCTGTCAGTTAACCTATCATGATATTTTTGTTGTCCTAACCAATTCACTAACTCTGGAGGAGGGCAAAAGAATAGTGGAGCAGGGCCGTGTCCATGCCAATCAGGAACATTTTACAAATAACAATCATCCAGTGCGCACAGAGTCTGTCTCTGACCGGACCCAAAATGGGACTTTAACACCCATGAGGTACCAAGACACAAACAGTTATGGAAACTGTTTAATCCCTGGCCTATGCAGGGCAGCTATGAAGGCAGTCAATTATGATAAACTAAATGAAATCATTCATTCAGATCCATACAAGGTGGGCGTTTCTGATTGATAATTAACAGTATATCTGACAAGCTTCAAAAGGCATGGACAGTAATAGTCTGTAGATGGAGCCAATACAATCACAGATGAAGACAGGAAGTGTGTTTCTGATGTTTTTTGAGGGAACTGTTCTTAGGAAGAATGGAGAGGAAGAATGGGATAAATGGGAAGAAAATAAAATACAGTTCAGTCAGATCCCACCCGTGTGAAAAACTGAGATAACACAACTAATCACCTTGTTAGTCCTACCTTGAAGGAAGGGCACTGGGTTTTGTCTTTCTCTACCTAATTAAAATCTATGTTGGCATCTCTGAGTCTCTCCTGATAGGAGTGCCAGCCACAGCATCAGCAAACCACATCCCCTAGTTCCAGTTTAGGTTGGGTTAGGGTTATAGTTAGGATTAGTAGTACTATTGATGTGAATATACGTGAGTATTGGGGTTCACTTTTTGGGGTTAGAATAAAGTTCAGGTATATGCATAGTGATGCTGTGTAAGTATCAGAGTATTAGGTTTAAAGTCCAGGGATTTCTGATCTGCCTGGTACTCACCTGCACCCGTAGGCTGGAGAATCCCTCATTTTGCTTCCCTTGGTTCTGCACATAGCCCAAACCATTAGACCAGATGGGGTTTACATGGCATGACTGTTCACAGAGAAAAAGCATGTGATGAGAACCAGAGGGCTTGCATAGGGGAACACATTCACCCAGGGCTTCTGATGGTAAATCTGAGCAACTAGGTAGCAAGGGGATCATGCCTCACTGTTAATGAATTCAATCCTTTTAGAAGGATCCTGCTACAGTTAGGATATAGTTTGCATGTGTCCCTCAAGTGTGGGCGCTTGAAATTAGGTCTTCAGTGCGACAGTGTTAGGAGGCAGTGGAACCTTTAAGAAGTGGGCCCAGTGGAAGGTGGTTAGCACATGGGATGCTGTCCAGGGAAGGAATTAATGTAGATTTTACAGAATGATAGTTGGTTATTAATTTTTAATAAAAGAAAGTCTCTTTTTTTTGAGACAGAGTCTCGCTTTGTAGTTCAGGCTGGCCCTGAGCTCCCTATGTAGCCCAGGCAAGCCTCAAACTCAGCAATCCTCCTGTCTCTGCCTCCCGAGTGCTGGGATTACAGACGTGAGCCACCACACCCAGCAAGTCTTTTTTTTTTTTTTTTTTTTGAGACAAGGTCTCACTATGTAGTTCAGGCAAGCCTCGAACTCAGCAATCCTCCTGCCTCTGCCTCCAGAGTCCTGGGAATTACAGGCTTGAGCCATCAAGCCCATTATTTGTGGTATGTGGTACTGATTGCCTGTGGGCATGAGCCACCATGCCCAGTATTGTTGTATGTGGTTACCGGGGATTGAACCAGGGACCTTGCACTTGTTAGGCAGGCACCGGAACCACTGAGCTAGCTCTGGCCCTAGAAAGAAAGTCTTGATTCCCACACCTCTGGTTACTGTTCTCACTATGTGATATCATCCACATGCGGACCTTCAATGGAGATGTCAACCACCATGAGGCCATCACTAGAAGCAGAATAGATCAGGGTGCCTGATCCTGGATTTCAAGCCTCCAAACTGGGAGTAAAATATACCTCTCTTCTTTATGTGGTTCACAGCCTTAGGTATTTTATTATAGTAACATAAAATGAACTACTACTGACCCAAACCAAAAATGCACCCTCTATGCCAAATAGATTGAGGTTAACCCCTGAGGTCCTGGCCCAAACTGTTACTCCTTATTTATGACATCACAAATTTGGAGGATTTGATCTCTTAATTTTTTTGAATACCTTCAGATCTTTCCTGAGACCATATATAAAAAAATATAAAATATATATCACTTCCTCCAATCTTCAGAGGAAACAGTCTAAAACCCCAAGTGGATGCCTGACACTAGAGAATATCAAACCTCACTCTCTAAATATATCTTTGTACTATACTCATCCTTCTTCTTGCTGACCCTGAGTAATTGAAACCACAGAAATACCAAACACAGTGTGTTCTTTGTAAAGATCTATTAATCTCCTAAACCAAGCATGGTGGTGCAAGCCTATAATCCCAGTACTCAAGGCAGGGAGGATCATCATGAATTAAAAGCTAGCCTGGGGTACTATCTGAGGGTTCAAGGCCAGCAAGAGCCTGTCTTAAAAAACAAACCAAAAATAGAGGACCCCTACTGCATTTGAGAAAATTTATGGCCTCTAAATTCTCAAATTCTCTACAGCTATACTGTCCATCACATCCTTGCATGATTTGAATGCTCTACCTAAGCTTTCCTAAAAGGGAACCACCAGCATGTGTAGCTCCTGAGACTGAGAAATGTGCCTAAGGTGACTGATACACTGAGTCTTTAATTTTATGGAATCCTAAGCTAAATTTATATTTATGTAGTCAGAGATATTTTTAGTAGGAATCACAAAAGATAACAGGGATGACCCGGGGGGAGTCCTGCTGGGTAGGACTTGTCTTGGAGTCTGCAGTGGGACCTGTCTCTCACAGCAGTCCTCTCTAAAAGTCATACACGACAGATGTCCCTAGGTCCCCCAGAGAAGCAATGAAGATGCTCCATACTCTGTCTTCCTTTGCTTCCTCAGTTAGAGGAAAGAGGGGAACGAAGCAGCAGGACCCAGAGTACAGAGTTAGCTATCCCTTACTCTAGCATCCACATTCTCCAACCTTCCCACCACAACATGGCTGCCAGGGTTCTAAGTATCTATAGATTATCTCCATGACATGAAGAGGTTGAGGTGAAAGAAGGGGTAGGGTAGAAACAACATCTGCTCAGGTTATTCCTTTTTTCAGGCCTCCAGCAATGTTGTTAGGACAGCCATCCTAACAACAATTATATAAAATTTATTTCCAACACACAGCATAGTGGGCTCTTCAGACAACAGCTGATGATGATTTCTATTGGCTCCTCTTATGCCATAAAATGATTTTTCTTCTTATATTCCAAAAATCACTTCTAGTGTTCTCTACATTACTGCCCTTTAACAGTTGTGATTCATCCTTGTTTTTTAGGCGACTTGATCTTATTCTCTCCAACTACAGTATAAATCTAGTAAATAAAGACCTGTGCCCAAGTTTTTCAGAATTTCATGTCCAGCAACCATCCCAGTGCATGATGAATACTAAGTACTTTTCATACTCTGGGTTGACAAATTACTTTCTGCAGAAGACCAAATAGGAAATGTCTTAGCAATTAGGTGCTACACAATCTCTGCCACCTCCACTTAACTATATGGTGTTAGAAACAGCCACAAACTACACATAAAAATGAGTTCCAATAAAATTTTATGTGTATAAACCAAAGATGGACCAAATTTCTCTCAGAGGCCATCAACTCTTGATCACTGCTCCCATGTTACACAAAATGCATCAGTCATCAAATCTTCTCAATTCTTAATTCTACACATACCTCAAATATTCCAACTGTTCTGACTTGATAATCATTAATCCCTACCTACCATCAAGTCCTGCATTTACTCAGTCTCATCTAAGCTCTACATTTTTGTCTATCCTAAACTCTTTAATCTAAGAGCAGTATTTTGCTTAAATTTCAAAAGTAATCATGTCACTTCAATGACCTTACAAAATATAAAGTTTACTATGACTTTCAGAGCCCTTCCCTCCTGTCCAACTTAGCTCATCTGTTCCCTGCTTTATTTTGTCTACTTTAGCTTTTCCTGTCTTCTCTTCACCATTAGAACACACCAGGTTTTGTACTTCCCAATGGACCTGTATGTAAAACGTCTTCTCAAATCTCCTCCATGACCCTACTGTACAACTAAACCCCTTGGTTAACAACATAGAACTCACCCTTTAGGTTTATTTGTCTCTTGCCAGAAATTTTCCTTGACCACCACAAGTAATCCTGCTCTATAGTCTGGTATCATTCTTGTAAAATCCCTCTTCTAACTAGAACAAAACCTCCACAGGGGCAAGGGCTACACTATTTCCCTATTTAGGAACCAGTTCATTGAAAATGTGTCCCAAAACAAACTGTTCTCATGAATAATTTAGTACAGCAAATCTAAGAAGCATACACCAATATTCACAGAAATCTGATTTTTTTTTTTTTTTGAGACAGGGTCTCGCTTTTTTTGTAGTTCAGGCTGGCTCTGAGCTCACTATGTAGCCCAGGCAAACCTCAAACTCAGCAATCCTCCTGTCTCTGCCTCCCGAGTGCTGGGATTACAGGCGTGAGCCGCCATGCCCAGCACTGTAGTATGTGGTATTGATTGCTGGTGGGCGTGAGTCTCCATGCCCAGCATTGTATGTGGTTACCGGGGATTGAACTCAGGACCTTGTGCTTGCGAGGCAGGCGCCAGAACCACTGAGCTAACCCTCCGGCCCAGAAATCTGATTTTTAATTTTCCTTGAGAGTTAACTTTTCCTCATATCCCAGTAGGAATGAGCTTAACTCATTATTAAAAAGGACATCCCATTTATAACCAATTCAACTTCCACTTCTGGTACTAACAAAACTTACATCATCTTTTTTCTGGAATCTCATATATTTTGAAGATTTGTCGTTCAAAAATTTGGGCTAAGAACTGCAATTTGAAAATAACTAAGTAGACTTACTCTTCTTAGAAAATATTTGTGGCCTGAGAAAGTGTTTCAGAAGATAATGTCACACTGTAACTACAACAAAAAAAGAACCAAAAATTGATGCTCATAGCCAAACTAAAAGTTCACTTATATGAAAATAAGAAAAGGAAAGGAAAAGAAAAAGGAACAAAAGCAAAGCGAAGCTAGCACAGCTTAAACTCAGAGATTGCAAATTTGCATCACAAAAGACCATGAATGTAGATATGCCTATATCAGATCATCTAGTTCATCTCTACAATTTAAAAATAAATTTGACAAATCCATTTTACAATAGAACCTACCCTAACTTTCAAGCTGCAAAGCTAGATATATTAAACACCGAGTAAAATAAAATGGTAATTACTAATACAGTTGTCTTGCATGAGACGCAGGGCAGGACCTCCTGAAGCCCTTTTCCTACATATTAGGGAGCACAGATGACTACTGAGTTGGGGCCCCTGGATTAGACTTTGCTTAGGGCTTCCTTTCCGACAGCGTAGAAACAGCATCAGCCTGACTCAGTTATTCAAGAGCTAGAGACCAGCAAGGGGTGCCCGGCTGCAAAGGCTTGACACCACAGTACAGCCTTCGGAAGAGCGCGGGGAACCAGCAGCACGGCGGTACTTAGTCCTGACCCTCTCTCGCCCAGGCCCGGGGATCAGGTGCAGACCGGCGAGGTACTTCCACAGCCAAGCGTCGCTCAACCTCACAAAAGGCCCGCCCACCCGCGCTCTTCCGCTTCCGGCCTCGCGGCCTCTGGAAGAGGAAGTGGCTGGGACTCCGGCTCACGGGACCAGAGGTCTGAGACTAGTTAAACAGCGAGGCAGAAGCTGAGTCGTTCCACTTACAATCTTTGAAAAGAAATTCTACTTTCCTTCTCCAGAGTTGAGGTCACGGTGAGATCCAAAACGGCCTGGACGGCGAAGCTGCTGTGTCTAATGGGCAGGTCTTAGGACAGATGCGCGGATAGGGTCTGTGTTAGGGTTTAAAGGGGGCAGGCGACGCTGAGTTGATCGGGCGGGGCTCTCAGACAAGTTGGAGGTGCTGCATGTCTTTTCCTCTCTTTTTTTCCCTTGACCTTATACTTTGTTCAATTGACTTAATCCAGTGCCCTACAAAAACAGAACTATACCTAAAGTACAGCTTACTACGTTCACTAGAAATGTTATGCACATTTGAAAATCTCTTTTCAAAATGTATATACAATGTAAATGTACACATAACAAAAATATATATGTCCAGTTTTGCTGTCAGGGTAATGGTAACATGAGAAAAAGTTTGGTAGTGTTCTTTTCAATTTTACGGAAGAGTTTAAGGAATATTGACATTCGACTTTTCCTAAAGTTCTTTAGAATTTTAAACTGAATCCTTCAGGTCCCGGGTTTTCCTTGGTAGAGTTCCTATTACTGTTACTATTTCTAAGTATCTATTCAGGGTTTTTATGGCTTCTTTGAATTTTAGTAATTTATGTGTGTCTGGGAATTTCTCCATTAATTCTAGGTTCTCCAATTTATTGGAATATAAGTTTTTTAAATAGTTTATTATAATCTTCTGGATTTCAGCAATGTTCACTGTGAATTCACTACTTTGATTTTTAATTGTACTAATAGAAGTTTTTTATTTCGTTAAGTTTTGACTAAGGGTTTATCAATCATGTGTATCCTTTTGATAAAAATATGTAGTTTTGACTATGTATAGTATCCATTGACCTATGTATACTTCTCTTTTTTTTGCTTTTTGAGACAGGGTCTCGCTTTGTAGTTCAGGCTGGCCCTGAGCTCTCTATCAAGTGCCCAGGCAAGCCTGCCGCAAACTCAGCAATCCTCCTGTCTCTGCCTCCCGAGTGCTGGGATGACAGGCGTGAGCCACCACGTCCTGCATTGTGGTATGCGGTGTTGATTGTTGGTGGGCGTGTCTCCACGCCCAGCATTATATGTGGTAACCGGGGATCGAACTCAGGACCTTGCGCTTGTGAAGCAGGCGCTGGAACCACTGAGCTAACCCTCCGGCCCTGTATACTTCTCTTTTTAATTTTAATTGGATTATATTTACCGAACATGATTACATTCCTTATGGGAATTGGTACACATACATAATAATTCCTAATTCTTTTTCCATTCATTTCTTTTTCCTCTATTCCCTACCCACCATCTCTGGTCCCCTTTCCTCTCACAAAAGATCTCCCTGATTCCTGTTACCTATTTTTTTTTTATGTGCTCTTCAATTTTTTTTTTAGTATTTTAGTTATCTTGTATAAGAGAAATCATATAATAGTTAAGCTTCTGTATCTGATTTATTTTACTTAATACTATGGTCTCAAGGTGCCTCCACTTTCCCAAAAATAACTCAAATTTATCTTTCTTTGTGGAATAGTAGTATTTCATTGTGTGTAAATACCACATAGCCATTGATTTCTTGGTGGATGTATAGGCCACTTCCAAGATTTAGAGAGTATGATTTGTACTGTTCTAAACATGGATACAAATGTGTTACTGTTAAGAGGATGTATTTAACTTTCTCAGGAAGATACCATTAAGAGGACTAGCTGAGTCGAGTGGAGTTTCTGTTTTGGTGTTTTGAGGAATCTCGATACCAATTTCTATAATGTTTGTACTAGTTTACAGTCCCACCAAAAATGGAGAAGAGTTCCTTCTGCCCAGTAGCATAACCAGCATTTGTTGATTTCTTGATAATAATTACTATTCTGGTGTAAGTTAAGATCTCAAGTGTTGTTTTAATTTTCATTTCTCTACTAGCCAGAGGTGTTGAACCTTTTTTTTATGTATTTATTGGCCATTTGTTCTTCTTCTGAGAAGTATCTATATTCATTGTAGTTTCTCATTTTTTGATTAGGTCTTTTATTGGGAGGGTCTAATTTTTTCACTTTTTATATTTTGTAGATATTTGTGCTCTGTCTGAGGAATAGCTGGCAAAAATTGTTTCCCATCCTGTACATTGTCTCTTTAATTTCTTGATTGTTTTCTTTGCTGTGCAAAAGCTTTTTTAATTCAATAAAATCCTAGTTGTGAACTCTTCATTCTACTTTGACAGTTGTCTTTTTTTTTAAGGAAGTCTTTTAAAATAACATGTCTTCAAGAGTTTTACATATTTTCTCTTCCAATATTTTAAGTATTTTCTATTTTAATATTTAGCTCTTCAGTCCATCTTGATTTTACTTTAGTATGAGTGTAGCTTCAATCTTCTGCCAGTTTTCCCAACTTTATTTACAAAAGAGACTGTCTTTCCTCCAGCATATTTTTAGACCTTTTGCCAAAGATTAATTAGCTGAATGTGCTTGGGGTTGTTTCTGTATCCTCTATTCTGTTGATTGATCCACATGTTGTGCTCATTCTAGTAACATGCCGTTTTTATCTCTATCTGTAACTTGAGGTCAGGTGTTGTGATGCATCTGGCTATGCTCTTGTTGTGCAAGGTTAGTTTTGCTATTTTGAGCCTCTTCTGGTTCCATATAAATTTTAGGGTTTTCTATGAGAAATGGTATTGGGATTTTCATTGGAATTGTCCTAAGTCTATATATCAGTATTAGAGTATGGCCATTTGGCCATATTTGTTCTACTGATCCAGGAACAGAGAATATTTCTCCATTTTCAGATGCCCAGTTTGATCTCCTTTTTCAGTTTTTTAGTTATCACTCTAGAGGTCTACTTTCTTGGTTAGGTTAATCCTCAAATATTTAATATTTCTTAATTCTATTGTAAATGGTTATTTCCTAATTTCTGAGTTTATTATTGGTGTACAGGAATACTATTGCATTCTGTGTGTTGATTTTTTGTCCTGCTACACTTCTGAATTTGGTTATTATAAGAGTCTGGTTGGAGTATTTTATCTTCTATGTAGACAATCTTATCATCTCCAAATAATGATAATTTTACTTCTTTTCCTATAATTTTCCCTTTTATTTATTTAATTTTTCCTTACTGATTGCTCTGGGCAATGTTTGGAGAACTATATTGAACAGGAATGATGCAGGTGGGTATCCTCATCTTGTTCCTAATTTTAGAGGGAAAGCTTTTAGTTTTTCCCCTTAAATATGATGTTTGTAGTAGGTTTGTAATAAATGGCTTTACTCAGATTTAGATAGGTCCTTTTACACATATTTTCATGGTTCTTATCATGAATGGATGTTGGATATTATTAAATGTTTTTTCTGCATTTTTTTCAGACAATCATGTGGTTTTATCTTTGCTTCTACTTATGTGATGTATTACATTTATTGGTTGCAAATGTTGAAAATTCCTCACATCCCTGGGATGAAGCCTACTTTTTCAAGATGTATCTGCTTTATAATGATGTGTTGTACTCTGTTTCCCAGTATCTTGTTGAATATACTTGCATCTTTGTTTACTAAAGAGATTGACTTATAGTTCTGGGGTTTTTTTTTTTTGCAAGTCCCTGTCTCATTTTAGAATCAATGTTGGCTTCCAGGAGTATTTAGGAATACTCCTTTTTCATTAAAGAATTTGAGAAATACAGGTCTCAAATCTTCCCTGAAATACTTGTCAAATTTAAAGATGACTATTAGCTCCTGTGCTTTTCTAGTTGGTAGGGTGTTGTTTTTTTATGTCTCCCTGATTCTGTTTTGGCAGTTCCCATATAGTAATATACATGTAGAACTCTATGGATTTCTTTTTTTGTTTGTTTTTTGGAGACAGCGTCTCACTTTGTAGTTCAGGCTGGCCCTGAGCTCACTATGTAGCCTAGGCAAGCCTCAAGCTCAGCAGTTCTCCTGCCTCAGCCTCCTGAGTGCTGGGATGACAGGCGTGAACCACCACGCCCAGCATTGTGGTATATGGTTCTGATTACAACCCCAGTATTGTTGTATGTGGTGGTTGCCAGGGACCTTGCACTTGCTAAGCAGGTGCTGGATCCACTGAACTAAATATCTGGCCTTATTGATTTCTTTTTAATTCTCCAAACTAGTAATCTGGACTTGGGTATATTAGTTGTAATTTCATCCTTTTCATTTCTGTTTGCATCATTTTGTATCTCTGCTTTTTTTCATAAGATTGGCTGTCAAATTTGGTTTATTCTTTTGAAGAGTCACCTCTTCAATTTATTGATGCTTTGTATTTGCTCAATTTCATTAATTTCTGCCCCGATCTCTATACTCTTGTTTTTTATACTACTTTGGATTTGCATTGTTAATGTTTTTTAATTGAGTTTATCGGTACATTCTAAGTATACATTATGATCACATTCATCCTTGAGAATTTGTACCTGTACATGATATATCTTGATTCCTATTTTTTCCCATTGTTCTGATCTCCCTTCAGCCACTCTATCCCCATATACTTTCCTTTTTACCTTCAAAGTTTTTCTTTGCCTTTGTTCTCCCACCCACCCACCCACCCAGTTTCCCTTCCCCTTGGAAGATTTTTCTCCCTATTTCACAGTACCTGTTGTACATTTTGAACCTCATTTACACACTAGGCAAAGAAGCCAAACACCCTCATTGGAGGAAAGATAACCTCTTTAATAAATGGTGCTGGAAAAACTGGGCTTCAGCCTGCCAAAGATTAAAACTATACCTACATCTGTCACCATGCACTAAACTGAAATCAAAGAGGATTAAATATATAAATATTAAAACAAAAACACTTAAACTTGCTGGAAGATAGACTAGGTAGAGCTCTTAGAGACATTGGTATAGGAAAAGACTTTATGAACCAAACCTCAGCAACACGAAAACTAGCAGAAAAAAATCAACAACTGGGAATCTCATCTTACTAAAAAAGCTTCTGCACAGCAAGAGAAACCACCAACAGAGTGAAAAGACAGATTACAATGTGGGCAAAAATATTCACCAAGTGTTCTCAGACAAAGGATTTTTAATGTTTTTATAGAATCTTGAGATAGAGGATTAGGTTATTTATTTGGTCTTACTCTTTTTTTCTGATGTCTACAGCTGTAAACTTTTCTGTTAAAATTTCTTTCATTGTGTCCCGTAAGTTCTATATGCTGTACCGCTATTCTCATTTGTTTCCAGGAACTAATTTCTTTCTTACTTACTCCATGATTGATTGTACAAGTGTGAATTATTTTTCATGTATTTGCATAATTTGTGGTTTCTTTGCCATTGATTTTAGCCTCATTATACTATGGTTTGATAATATGTATGGGATAATTTTGATTCCTTTAAATTTATATAAGCATGCTTTATGAGCTAGCATAAATAAAGTCTTGTGCTGGTAAGAAGAATGTGTGTTCTGTTGTCATTGGTGGGTTACTTTGCAGATGTTTAAGTTCATTTGTTCAAAGGTTTGGTTCAGCTCTGCTGTTTCCTTGTTAACATTTTTCTACTTGGTCTGTGACAGCGGGCTTTTGAAGTCCTTACTTTGTTGTGTTGGTGTTTATCTGATCTTTTCTCTCTAGTAGTGTTTGTTTTGTGAACTTCAGTGTTCAGTGCACATATGGTTGTTAGTTCTCATTGCTGAGTTGTTCCTGAAACCAGTATGTCATGACTTCTTTTGTATCTCTGATCAATTTGGCTTTAAGTCCATTTTGTTTGAAAACCGGAGAGCTACTCCTCCTTGTTTAAGTGTCCCATTATATGGAGTATTTGGAATGTTTTCCATTCTTGGATTTTTGGTTTTTGAATTCTTTTCTTTTCTTTTCTTTTCTTTTCTTTTCTTTTCTTTTCTTTTCTTTCCTTTCCTTTCCTTTCCTTTCCTTTTCTTTTCTTCTCCTCTCCTCTCATCCCCTCCCCTCCCCTCCCCTCTCTCCTTCCCTTTCCTCCCCTTCCCTCCCCTC
>PVIC010045855.1:0-14454 GCA_004025085.1 Thryonomys swinderianus
AATCCTCCTGTCTCTGCCTCCCAAGTGCTGGGATTACAAGCGTGAGCCACCACGCCCAGCTGCCTCTTTTTTTTTTTGAGACAGGGTCTCGCTTTGTAGTTTAGGCTGACCCTGAGCTCACTATGTAGCCAAGGCAAGCCTCGAACTCAGCAATCCTCCTGTCTCTGCCTCCCGAGTGCTGGGATGACAGGTGTGAGCCACCACGCCCGGCACTGTGGTATGTGCTATTGATTGCTGGTGGACGTGAGTCACCACGCCCAGCATTGTATGTGGTTACCAGGGATTGAACTCAAGACCTTGCGCTTGCGAGGCAGGCACCGGAACCACTGAGCTAAATCTTCAGCCCAGAATCTGCCTCTTTTTTGAAATCTCACAGCACTTACTGACCCGAACCAACCAGTTTAATACCTGAATTATATATGATCACCTGTTATTGCTATTATTACAGTGTATCTTACCTCTTTGTCTTAATTTTAATTATCATGAAAGCCAGGTTTGTCTTATTTATTTTCCTGTCATTCTTACCCAGCTCCCCCAAAATACAGAATGGATTGATTCTTCCTAAGTGGTTACTAATGACTTTTATATGTAATATAACTGATAATGGAGAGACAGTTTTTTGTTTTCATCTGATAATTGGATTGGGCCTACCAACCGGGAAAACCATTGAGTTTGTTTTCTGCTCACAATTTCTAAGTTCATTCCAGTTTGAATTAAGGTATTACATGGCTCTGATAATCTGCTTTGATAATGGGAAAACATTTTGTTTTAGTTGTAAAAGGCACAAGACACAAAAGTAAGCTTTTCATACTTTTATTTATTGCTTCTCTTGTTTTAACAGATAAAAAGCCTGAAGCCATTGTCAATCATTCCAATTCTGAAAGCAAGAGTAGTATCACAGAACAGATATCAACACCAGCTCAGAATACCTTCACTGCCTCTTCTGCTAAGAGAGTAAGTACTCTGGAATTAATTTGGATACTGTATTACTCCCTAATGCAATTACACACTTAAGTATCTTCTTGTAAATGATATCTTCTTGTAAAATAATAAAGATATATTCTTGCCCCTTTTAGTTTATTCTGTAAACTGTATTGTTTTTAGTATATGTGCTGCCGAAGCAAGCACTGTAAACTGTATTGTTAATCCAGTTTTAGAGACTGGAAGGTCACAATCTAAGTAGTGGTGGATTCAGTTCTTCGTGAGGGTTCTCTTCCTGGCTTGAAGAGGCTACCTTCTTGCCACATCCTGCCATGGTAAAGGCAGTTGCCTCTTTCTCTTCTTACAGGGTGCCAGACTTATTAGATGAGAGCCCCACCCTATTGACCTCATTTAACCTTTATCACCTAGTTCCTCATAGACCCCTCTTCCAAATTAAGTCACTCTGTACATTAGGGCTTTAACATCTGAATTTTGGAGGGGCACAAATATTCAGCCATATTGCCTCCTCTTACTTTATAAAACCATCATCGAATCATTTGGCCACAAATGTATTAAGACCACATAGGGTAGTATAATTTGAGACCAAAGAAAGATCATCATCTGTCTGTTTTCCTCATTTCTGAAGTAAAGATAACTGTGTGTAAAGTTTAGGCTGGTCTAGAAAGAGATATAGAATCCAGATTTAATTGTTTGATGACTGTTCTCCTCTTTCAACTTCTTATTAAATCTTTACTTTCATTTGTATAGTTTTTATACTTTGATGAGTAGAGGGCAGAAATAGAAAGGACATTTACAACAACAGAGACACTTCCTGTTTCAGCTGTATGAGGGCCTCTGAGAACCTGTAGGTCAGTGAGAAAAAGTCAAATAGTGACCCTGCATCCTCAAACTGTGAAATCAGTTTTGAGGTTAAAAAGAGATCTGAATTCTTTGGAATGAAGTTATTGAAAAGTACTCTGATTTTAGAGATGTTAAATTTTAGAGAGATTAACTTGATCTTCTAAGTTCCTTGTGAATTGGAAAGATGATCTAATGGTACCCTTGTGGAAGGGAGGGACCAAGGTTTACTTGGTTATTCTTAGAAGTGTTGTGCTAAGTCCTTGAGCAAGTTTTAGGTAGAACACAGTCCTTGCTTGATATTTAGTTATTTTCTCAGACCTCATATACTGCCACTATGTCCAGATATGACCAGATTTCCTATTAAAAAAATACAAATGCACACTGTAGGTATTCCACTTTGCCAGAATAATACTGGGAAAGAAGATAAGATATTGGAATTAGGCATCTTGTAAAAGGAAAGGAGCACATAAGTGTCTGTATTTTGATGGTTGATGAGAAAAAAAAATCTGTGAGTTGGAGACAGTGATTTGATAGCTCATGGTATTTTTACTATATCAGGCAGGGGAGATGGCTGGTTTTGGAGAACTGAACCCTTCCTGCAGAGGTTCCCCATACCCTGTGAAGGGGTTGTTTGATTGCCATTTCAAAGATAAGTTATATCCCAAAGTGGTCCTTGGGCTAAGGCTAGTTTATGATGCTTCCCTAGTTTATAACTAAAGAAAATGTAAACTCTCCACAAAGCAAGCTGGCTGACCACCTAGCTAGCTGTCCCGTGCCCTCACCCCCTACCCTGAGGATTTAACCCAGCATCTTACACATGCTAGGCAAGTACTCTACCACTGCCCTGAAGCTTTCTTTTCTGATATTATTCTTTTTCTTTTTAATAAATTGTAATAGCATGTTGTTTATCTTTTTGGAAGATGTTCTTTCTAGGCATAAATAAAAAAAGACCTTGAATTCTAAATTTTTTAAGTTTTATGTTCAGTCAAATCTAAAGTTCTTAGAACTGCTGTCCAACATCAAATAAAATTTTTCTTGAGATTAGCAATTACAATTCGCTTAGAGTGGACTTTAGTATTTTTTATTAGCATTAACATAAATCAACTTATCCCATAAAGTACCTTCGAACATATTTATATGTTAGCTTATCTTGTTTTCTCAGATTCCTCATATTCTAGGGAGGAGTTAGCTCATTAACACCAGTTTACAGCATATTGAGACCTAGAGAAGCAAAGTATCTTATTTCCAGTTACCCAATAAGAGAGGAGAAGATATCCCTCCAGAACACAGCATTCTGGTGCTCCAGGTCAGTATGAATTGAATAAGGAAAGCAATAGCATTTTATTTCTCAGAGCAAGTCTGTCAGGTAGGAGCACTGCGAAAAGAATTGGAGGCTATTTCTGCCTTAGAGAGAAACAGAACCTTGAGGGGTGACTAGAGCCTGCCAAGTGAGGAGGGCATGTTGGCAGAAAGCCTGCTGTGGTTTGTTCTTTTGGTACTGCCTTTTATGTTGCCTCACTAAAGCTGCTTAAGCGTGGAAAAGACAACTAGGCTGAAGCAGAATGAATCATTAGAGCTTTTTTTTTCTTTTCTTTTCACTACCTCTTTCCTCATAGTTCTCCAACCTTTTTAACAAGCCAGAAGAGGCTAAAGATGAATCTCCTTCTTCATGGAGATTGGGACTACGAAAAACTGGAAGCCACAACATGCTGAGTGAAGTGGCCAATTCCAGGGATCCTTTAAGGGACCGAAGCTCATCCATCTACCGCTCCTCTTCAAGCCCTCGGATCTCTATTTTGCTTGACAACAAAGATAAGGTGCAGTTTGAGTGGGGTGTGGGAAAATGCCAAGGCAGTTTTATTCCATTGTCTTAATTATTCCCAAACCATAGAAAGCCATCTACAAGCACATGAGCCCTTGGGGGAGATTGAGATATAAAATAAAACATTCATGAAAAGTCAATTTTGGGAACAAATATTATCTAGTTTCTTAAATTTATTGTGAAAGTACAAGGACTAAAGATATGGAGGCACATTGATAACTGAATCAAGTAGCTATTTGCTTAGCCAAAACAGAAAAAAATAAGCTTTAAATATGATTTTCTTTTGGTTTACTTTATGTTCAATTGTATTTAACCTCTGATATAAAGGAAGAGAATGGTTATGAAAAAGCTGGATATGGCCCAATATTTTTTTAACCAATCACAGAAATTTACTCTTTTGATGTTTAGAAGCAAAGTTTCATAGTTGGGCTTTGAGTTCTAATAAAACTTAGGTAAATTAGCACTTAAAGATTTTAAATTTGTACTTTTCTTTTTCATATAGGTACAATCACAAATGGCTTATCTGTGTATTCATATAAGATTAATTTGTTTCAGATTTTGTAGAGCTTGCTGTGCCCTTTTCTGGGCCAGGTCTTCCTTGTAGTCACAGACCTTTGGCTCTATCTTTTTAAAGAATTTTTATTAGTATATGTTTGCAGTACATAATGATTGAGTTCATCAGGGTCTTTATCTGGAATTTCTCAAGACTACTTGAGAAGTAAGGCTTATTGGTTGGATTATCTCTGCAGCATATTTATTATGCGTGTCTCAAATGAAGCTGCATTTCCAGAAAAGATGCTAGAGATTAAATCTGGCTTATTTCATCAAGAACATTAGAGTAGAGCCCCCTGGCTTTTCAAAGGCTCCTCTTCTTTCTTGACAGGGCTGCTGCTGTTGTGTAATTTATGTCCTCTTAATTTTTTGGATCATCTAACTTTCCCCATAAGAATTATTTCTATACACAGGGAGTTTTAATGGAGGAAATTAGGAATAAACTTTTGAAATTATAGTTTTTGTCATACCACTCAAGTGAGATTAATGTTGAATCCAGAAATAATATTATTATGAGTATGATAAGTCCTCTTTTACCTAAAATGATATATGTTTTACTTATTTTTATTTTACAGGAAAGAGAAAATAAAAGCTATTTTAGTTCTCTAGCACCCCGGAGGCTCAATAACACAACTGACACTGAAGAAAAGGAAAACAGGTAATCCTGATGCAAACTAAAAGATGGTGCCCTTTAGCTCTTCTGGCATAGTGATCTCCTGGTCTTTCCCATCCTGCCTTTTTTCTCTAGGTGTCCTTAGCACATTATGAATGTTTTGTTCCATTTTCTTAGAATGCCTCTCAGCCCTGTCTTGCTCACCAGTTCTTCATCCTTCTGATTCTAATGTAGCTTAGAGATCATGGCCTTTGGAATGTCTTCCCTGACCCTTCCCAGTGTGGGTTAGTTTAAGACCACAGCAGGCTCTGTAAAGGTAGGATCTATGTCTGTCTGATTTCTCAAGGACCTCTAGTGCCTAGCACACTATCTACCATGTGGTAAATATGGAAATATCATGTACTAGAATTGATCAATTTCTAATTTGTAAGTAGATGAAATTTAAAGCTTCCTCATTATTTAAAGGAATATAGAGATTGTGAAATATTGCTGTATCTCAGGGGACAACCTAATCTACAGCCTTTCTTCTGGATGTTGTTCTGCCATTTTGCTAGCAACTGGGAGTGTGTTAGAACCACAGGACTTCAGGTTCATTCTTAGAACTGCTGAATCAGAGGCTGCATTTCAACAGAATTTCCTAAGTGATTCAAATGCATGTTAAAGTTTGAGGACAGTTCTAGAGAATCTTGTGGAGCCTGGAGACCTATGACTTTCCCTTAGTTATCAAGGATCTGAAATTTTTCTACTGCCCCTTCCTGGTTCCCTTACCATTTATAATGCTAAAGAGGCTCCAAGCAAGTCCTCCTCTTTTCCCCTTCTGTAGTAACCTCTTTTCATGGTGACAGCCTTCTGTCTACATCTCTCTCGTCAATCCTTTCTCTGCCCAGCAGCAACCTACTACTAGGGACAGATTACAAGAAGGTTTTTTTTTTTTTTTGAGACAGGGTCTTGCTTTGTAGTTCAGGCTGGCCCTGAGTTCACTATGTAGCCCAGGCAAGCCTCAAACTCAGCAATCCTCCTGTCTCTGCCTCCCGAATACTAGGATTACAGGTGTGAGCCACCACGCCCAGCTTTTTTTTTTTTTTTTTTTTTTTTTTTTTTTGAGACAAGGTCTCACTTTGTAGTTCAGGCTGGCCCTGAGCTCACTATGTATCTCATGCAAGCCTCAAATTCAGCAATTCTCCTGCCCCTGCCTCCCGAGTGCTGGGATTACAGGCTTGAGCCACCAAGCCTGGCATTTGTGGTATGTGGTACTGATTGCCAGAGGGCATGAGCCACCATGTCTGGTATTGTTGCGTGTGGTTACCAGGGATTGAACCAGGGACCTTGTGCTTGCTAGGCAGCCACTGGAACCACTGAGCTAAATCTCTGGCCCCACAAGGAGCTTTTTAAACAAAGAACAAAAGTGACTTCTCATTACAAAAGGCTGAAGGCTTTGATATGAAAAATTAGTCATCTTTCAAGTTGATAGAAGAATAATACTTACCCTCCATCCATACAAAAAATACGTGTACACAACATACTTAAAAGATACATTTGTATCTCCTAAAAAAATCTTTATTGGTACATTATATATACACAGATGATCACACTCAGTACTGAGAATGTGAGATACATTTGTATCTTTAACCATGTTATAATTTGCTACTGGCTGTTCTTTTCTTGCCCACATATATATATTTTTTTTCTTTTTTTTTTTTTTTGAGACAGGGTCTCACTTTGTAGTTCAGGCTGGCACTGAGCTCACTATGTAGCCCAGGCAAGCCTAGAACTCAGCAATCCGCCTGTCTCTGCCTCCCGAGTGCTGAGATTACAGGCGTGAGCCACCACGTCTGGCATTGTGGTATGTGGTGTTGATTGTTGGTGGGCAGTGAGTCTCCACACCCAGCATTGTATGTGGTTACTGGGGATTGAACTCAGGACCTTGCGCTTGCGAGGCAGGCGCCGGAACCTCTGAGCTAACCTCTGGCTCTCTTGCTTATATTATATTATGAACAAAATGGGTAAGGGAAATCAGAGCTTTGTTTTTCTTCATGCTATACAGAGAGTCAGCTGTGAATCTGGTAAGGAGTGGCTCCTACACTCGGCAGCTGTGGAGGGATGAAACAAAGGGAAGTGAAACCCCGCAGACAGTTGCTCCTTCCACCTATGTGTCAACCTACTTGAAAAGGTACCAAGTGCAGAGGGTGGGAGATCATTTTCCTTTATGCTGGCCATGGGAATCTGGGTAATAATTGCATGTCTTTTAATATCTAACTAGCACCACAAAAATGACTTGACAAATGAATTGCTTTTAGATTTCTTGGAATTAACATCTTGACTATTTATAATTAAACTTACTATGTTCTTTTAATAACTGAATTAAAGTAATCTAATTTCAAATTCTCACCACAGACCTGACTTTATATTCCATCCTTTCAGTCCTATTAAAATCTTCAATCAGAAGTGACTTGTAGTAATCTCTGGTCAAAACTGAATTTAAAACACCTTTGTCTGAGTAGCTGGCTGACCTTTTACTAAAACTAGAGTAGTTCCATCTGAAGTTGCAGTTTTGTGGGAGGAAGGGAGGGACACTGCAGGGTGGTGAGGGATGGGAAATTGGGACAGTTTTTTGTTGCATTAAATACATTTCATATTGAAGCCTATTAATTTAGGGACTTGAGATGTTCTTTTTTTATGACTTTAATGGCCCTCAGATCCATCAAGATGTGAAACTCGCAAGTTTGATGCAGAGAAGGTACATGGGTTTCCTTCCTTTCTCATCTGTATTCCCTTTTCTGCAATTATTTTCTTTGCCATGTACTATCCAGCAAGCAAAGCACCTTTGCCAGAACCATTAAGCTACAACATGCACTTAATGTTTTAGTTTGGATTTTGCCACTGATGTGGAAGAATCTGTTTTTCATTGCTTTCAATTCTTTCTTCACTTCCCGTTACCCCCTCAAAACTGCCTCCTCTGTCATTAGGTTTTCTAGATGACTGAATAGCTGCCTTAGAAGCGGGATTTGACTAGAGACTGACCAGATTAACAGTTCAGTATCAAAATTTATTTCTACTTGACAGGCAGACTCTTGTCAAATAGTTAAATTTTGAACATGGAAAATAATAACCAATTTCAGAAATAAGTACTATTGCCTTTTCATGCTCTTTAGTTCTGCAGTATATCCTGTAACAAAGTGCTCAACTTTAAAAGTAGATGAGTGTAGTTCAGTGATCTTACTAAGCTCTTCATTCTACAAACCAGGTGCTTTTGGCTTTGTGAGGCTATCAGCTATTTGTCTTAAAGGCAAAAGATTTGGTTTACTTAGATACCTTACTATTCCTTACAGTGGAATCTAAGACAAGAAAACAATGTTCCAGATCTAGGAAGGAGAAAGCTGCCATTTAATTTCTAGGCATAGAGTTATTTTGTGGTGAAATAGTTGATTTTTCATGTCAGCAAATGAGTGGCATTCAGTTCAATATATGTAGTTTGGTAAAATTATGGTGAAGAAAGGGGGCAAGGGATACCTGCTATTTAGGGGGGAAAGTATTCTTAATTATGTCAGCACTTTTTTGAGAAAATATCTACAGTTTATGTCAAACTTAGGATATCCAGAGCTCATCCTCTGTAACCCTAAGGTACTACTTGATTTTATAAAATCTTATCCTATGATTTCTCAAGAAGAAAAATTATGTACTATCATCTTTTTTAAAAAAGAAAGTGCAAATAGGACTTTGTCTTTCTCCAGCTTTGCCAAACCCTGGCATACCTTCTGTTTTCTATGTCATCTCTGATCTAAAGGCAAAGAGTTCATTTCAAATGGCCCAGTAAAGTACCTCTTTCCCAGAGAAGGCTTCGAAGTTTGTTTTGATCGCTCCTCAAGTATCTCACTACTATGATAGGAAGTATTTTTAGAAAATCTAACCCAAATTTTTGCAGCAATTGAGATGGTTCTTATCTGTCTTTAATTGAAACAAAGCAAAGTTGCCTTTTACTGCCCATAAAACTTACCTTTTAGACTTAAAATTTTAAGTACTCCTAGAAGCATTTTTTTCTTTAGGCTAAATAACTGCAGTCCAGTCCATAGGGTCATTATTTCACAGATCATCTTTATTCTTCTCCACTTTTTAATATTAGATTTCTAAAACCTCTCCAAATTCTCTGTTCTTACTTGGACTTTTGCAGTGCTACTTCTGTATCAGGTAGACATTTGGGGTTGCATGACTTTTTGCCTTGGCTTGTTGGGAATTATTGTTTTCTAGTAAAATTATTCTATTTCCTATATTTCCCTTTCTTAGCTTCTACCTTATCATATACTCACTCTACTCTCCTGATTTCTCTTGTTAAATATCATCTTGCCTCCTTCATTTTTTTGGATGATTAACCAAAAGATCATCCTTCAGAGAGTGATGGATGATTGCCTGCTTGCTGCCAGTGACCCAGCTCTAGCTGGAGTTGATCTCTCCACTTCCCAGGCATCATACCTTCTCTTTGATCTATATTCCTTTTAAGTGCACAATCTGGGTGGGAAGGTGGTACTGGGAAGTGGTGGATAAACAGCATGTCCTGAAGAAAGTGACTGTGTGCTGTTTTGCAGTGCTTCATTTGGTAGAAGTAGTGACCCCACAAGTCCCTACATTTCAGCCAATCGCAATTCATCTCCTGCTACCTCACCCATTACCATTGGTTCATCTACCTCTCGGGGCAGCCAGTGGCAACCTGCCTCTTCTTGCTCTGCACCAGTCAGTGCAAACACTACTGCATCAGTACAACATGGCAGGTAAGGTTTCTTGGAGCCATTTGCGTTGCATTCATCAAAATTAATGGCTCTGGGAACACATATGGGATTTGAGCCAAAGAGGCTTTGCTCACTCTAGAACAAAATTTGAATTCCTGTAAAAAATGTCAAGATTTCCTGAAGGTCCTTTTGTTTTGGCTTCAGTAGTCAGCCAATAATTACTTATTGAATAACATAGAATATGCATCATTGTACTTGTTCAGGGTTCAACTTAGCATTGCTTCTTTTACCTCCCTAACATCCTTACCAGTTATGAAAACTAAGGGTCAAACCTGTTGTAGAAAATTACATGTTAAAAATACTTGTATATTTTACTTACATTATTTCTACTGGTTATAAGTAGAAATCTCTCATATTTAGTCATTTTGGAAGATGACATAAAGACCCACATCTTTAGGACAGATAATTTATGTTCTAAAAGCCTGTTGCAGCTTTCTGAGGATTCCTAGCTATTGAATATGGGAACACTATGTGGAGGGGGGAGATTTGTGTTTGTCTCACCTATGTTCTGGGAGCTGATCTGCTTGGTTCCTAGTTCATCTGAAGGTAGCATGGGCAAAGTCCCTTTGTGAAAGTAAAGCAGGACTTTAACCATAGTTTTAAGTATGGGTTTTAATCCTTTTCATGTGGTCAGAGGCCTTTTTGCCTTTGGGGTATGGCTTTTGGATCTTATCCCTACAATTGACACAAAGAAAATGAAAAAAAATGTTTATAACATTCATATTGTTGCAAGAGCACCATTTATGGTGCTACTTGATTGATATTTGTCTGTCAACTAGATTTCTTTCCCAAAATCAAGGAGGGGTCAATAATTTGTCCAGGAAGGACAGACTTGTGATGGACTATTATTAATAATACTGTATAATTATGTAGAAATTAATTATATTCTTATAATAATCCAGGTACATAGGAAGGACAGATATATGACAACTTATTAGTAGAAATTTATTGGGTCCACGTAGTGATTCAGCTGTGCAGACATGGTAAGTATTAGCATAACAGGTGAAAACGAAAACAGAGTTCTTACCTAACTGCTAAGAGCTGAAAGTAGGTAAAAATAAATATAGCTTTTATTTGTTAAATCCTATTGCATGACAGCTTAGGTACTATATAAAAGTTATACTGGAATTTGGGTTACTTACACATGGTAGTAAATCCATGTAAGATAAAAATTTTATTTTTTAATTGCACTTAAAGTTCAGAAGTAGACAGGGCTACACAGTAGCTCCAAAGTCATTAAAGGATCCATGTTTACTTAGTCTTGCTGGTCTATAATCTTTATGTCAGGGCTTTTATTTCATAGTCCAAAGTAATTGCTGTAGCTTTAGCCATCAAGGCTTCATTCTAAGCAGAAAGCACAAGCAAAGGAAGATCAGGCAAAAAGTGCCTTGAACTGAGAATTTTCTCAGGAGTACTAGTTTCCTGTTATTCTTCACTTGTGGATACCTCCTGCATTCAAGAAGAATTTGCAAATGTGGATTTTTAATAATACACTGTTGCTGTCAGTAATTCAGGGATTTTGTTAGTAAAGAAGAAAGAGACAGTAGATATGGGGGTAGACAGTTAGCTCCAGACACTTGTATATCACCTATAGTCTCAGGAAGAGCTTCTCAGTATATGAAGTATTACTCTTATAGTTGAGAAAATTGAGACCCAAAACCTAGGCACCAGTCCAAAAATCACTATTAATGAGGAGCAGGCTGGATTCAGGCTCTTACCTATTTTGTTTCTACTGAGTGTGTGTGTGTGTGTTTGCAGTACTGTGAGTTTATATTTTATTCCAGGCACTATGTTAGATGTTCTACATACATTACTTAATTTTCATAAGAATCCTGAATGTTAAATACTGTCATCCCTATTTTATATTAGAGAATTAAATTGGCTTAAACATAATTCAAGGGGTTTCACATTTATGTTACTCAATTATACAGCTTCTGATCCTGCTCTGGAGCATATGCTCTTCTGCTCCTATATGCTTGTAAAATCATAGTACACTTTAGCCTAGGAAAGTAGCAGGTCAGCAGTAGAGCACTTGCTTAACAAGTACAAGGCCTTCGGTGTGATCTTTAGCACACAGTAAAAAGGAATTATACCACATTTCAAAATAATAGTTTAAAAACCTATTGTAAAATAAAACAAAACCTAAAACCTCTGGCATTTCAACTGCTGAAGAAATTGTAGAGAGATGAAATCATGTTGTTAAAATTTAAAAAAAAATTTCAAGTAAGGTTTTAATATAAAAAACTTGGTTTTGTTTTGCTTTTTGAGGTGAGGTCTTATTTTGATGCCAGGATGACCTCAAATTCGTGGACTCAGCCTTCTGTGTAACCCAGATTGTAGGCACATGCTCCATGTCTGGCTTTGCATGTTTGTTTGTTTGTTTGTTAAGGCAGGATCTTTCTATATAGCCCAGGCTGGCCTCAAGCTTGCAATGATCCTCCTGCCTCAGCTTCTCATGTGCTGGGTTTACAGCTGTGCATCACCAGGCCCAGCCTAGATAATATTTTTATAGCTTGATGATTTTCTGAATAATTTTATTAGTATTTCCTATAGACTAATTAGTCTGAAAATTTTTTTTACCTTCAATTTTTAGAGTAGAAAATGAGTATGAAATTTCATTCTGTATTATTATTTGCCTCTGGATAAGTAGTATATGTATTTGGATACTATTTCCATCTTTAAAAACATTCCAATTTCATATTTGTATGCAGGTACTATATTTGGATTTGGATCTGATTGTTTCCTTTATGCTTATTTTAATAGTGATTATTTGGAAACAAGCTGCAGTTACTTATACACATTTCTGGTGATAACTGTCAGGTGAAAAACAGATTTTTCTTGAACATGCTTTTCATTGCTTTTCCCATCTCTGTGAGTACTGTATCAATTTTGGATCTCTGTTACCCCAGCAACAAGCTGTGACATCACAAATGATAGCTTTTTGGGTGGAGAGCCAATGGTTGCTCTTTACTCTTTGTTAAGAAACAAAGATCTTGTTTTCACATAAATGACTTTAATTATACAGCTTGTTGTTGAAAAGTCTGCAGTTAAGGTTACATATAGAATCTTATTCGGTTATTGTTTCAGTTTCTCACTCGTGCAGTTATGAATATAGAAATTAAGCATTTCTTTGAATGGAAAGAGACTGCTGTTGTTGAACTAGGTGAAGGAGAGCTGAGCATATTGAGGTTGTAGAGTAGTTTTCAAATGGATAATCTAAGAAGATGGTCATCAAAGCTAGGCTGAGGACTACCAGAAAGACTCCCACTGCCAAGCATTAAGGGACAGGTGGAGACTGACATCGTAAGTGACCTCAGTGCTTTTTCTCATGTGTGAAGATGCTGTCTCTGTGTGCATGTGTGGAGGGAAGCCAGATGGGATGAGGACTCATTTAAAGCACTTTTGCATATGTCATTTTCTTTCTTTGTGCCATAGCATATTTTTGTTTGTTTGATTTTTAATCTCAGCAGAAATATTTTTCATATAAATCCTCAGGCAGAGGATGCCAGACTACATGTGCAATCATACTGTTCTGAGATTAAGAGCTCAGAATTAACAAAGCAACAAATAAAATGAGAGCAAAATGATACTCCAGTCCTACTTATCTCTGACCTTCCTGTCTCTGTGCCAGTGTTTTGTTGTGCTGCATGACTGACCATCCTCTTTCTGCTTGTGTGTTCTTTATTTCAGAACTCCTTACAAATCACAGGCTGACTTGACAGCAGAGAAAATAGCAGACAGTGTCTCTTCTAGTACCCCACTTTGCGTGATCACCAATCGCCCTCCCCTTACCACTGCCAATGGGGTCACAACTGTCACAGTGCCCTCCTCTACTGCAGCAGATTCCTCTGTGGAGGTCAGGGAGAAGAGGAGGTATGTTAGATTCACTGGGTTTGTGGGCTGTGCTTTGAAGTGGGAGGTAAAGGAGTGCCATTAAGTGTTTTCCCTGATATCAAATAAAGTATGGAAATAGATCTTAATTTTACTTTGGAGTCTGCCTTTTGCCCGTTGGAGGTTGTTGGCAGTTTTTTTTTTTTTTTTTTTTTTTTTTTGCTTTTTGAGACAGGGTCTCGCTTTATAGTTCAGGCTGACCCTGAGCTCACTATGGTGCCCAGGCAAGCCGCCGTGAACTCAGCAATCCTCCTGTCTCTGCCTCCCGAGTGCTGGGATGACAGGTGTGAGCCACCACGTCCGGCATTGTGGTATGCGGTGTTGATTGTTGGTGGGCGTGTCTCCACACCCAGCATTATATGTGATTACCGGGGATCAAACTCAGGACCTTGCGCTTGCGAGGCAGGCGCCAGAGCCACTGAGCTAACCCTCCGGCCCCTGTTGGCAGTTTTTAATCATTTCAGATTATTTAACATAAGTATTTATTCTATGGGTATAGTCATACCTTCTTTTTTCCTTTGTCTTGTGAGAGAGACAGTTGTCAGACATTATTTTGCATTTTGTGCTGTGAAACCTGCAGCACAGAGAAAAATCTTTTGTTCTGAGTAGTCCGTGATGACTTCTCTGGATGGGAAGTAATGGTATGATAAATGGCTCAATGAAATGAGGCAGGCATATATAGTTTTAGTTAATTTGAGAATAACATCAGAAAAGGAAATTAATGTGTGATGATATGGCAGAAGTTTAATACCTGGCTGTTTTGCAGTTTCTTCAAAGAGAAATTATGAGAGCAATTATAGAGTAATGTAGGAGATTTTTTTTTTTTTTGCTTTTTGGAGACAGGGTCTCGCTTTGTAGTTCAGGCTGGCCCTGAGCTCACTATGGTGCCCAGGCAAGCTGCCGCGAACTCAGCAATCCTCCTGTCTCTGCCTCCCGAGTGCTGGGATGACAGGCGTGAGCCACCACGCCCAGCATTATATGTGGTAACCGGGGATCGAACTCAGGTCCTTACG
>PVIC010045856.1:0-14462 GCA_004025085.1 Thryonomys swinderianus
TTTTTTTTTTTTTTTTTTTTTTTTTTTTTTTTTTTTTTTTTTTTTTTTTTTTTTTTTTTTTTTTTTTTTTTTTTTTTTTTTTTTTTTTTTTTTTTTTTTTTTTTTTTTTTTTTTTTTTTTTTTTTTTTTTTTTTTTTTTTTTTTTTTTTTTTTTTTTTTTTTTTTTTTTTGCCAGGGTCTAGCATTGTAGTTCAGGCTGGCCCTCAGCTCACTATGTAGCCCAAGCAAGCCTGGAACTCAGCAATCCTCCTGCCTCTGCCTCCCGAGTGCTGGGATTACAGGCGTGAGCCACCACGCCCGGCACTGTGGTATGTAGTATCGATTGCTGGTGGGCATGAATCTCCACGCCCAGCATTGTATGTGGTCACTGGGGATAGAACGCAAGACCTTGCACTTGCGAGGCAGGCGCTGGAACCACTGAGCTAACCCTCTGGCCGTGATGTTTTTTATATAAGATTTAAGACTATGAATTCCTTCAAGAGAGATTATTTTCTTTTGCCAGGTGCCTAAGGGTGTAACTGGCTATTTCTTTAAAATAAACTATATCTTTATTTCAAATTATTTCAGTTCAAGAAATATGTGTAAATTCAAGCTGCAAATCATTATTAAAAACTAGATTTTCTGAATTCTAAAAGTATTTATTTGAGATGTATATTTTCTTCTTTTTTTCTCTTCTTTCCAATTCTTCTCCTGAATTTTCTCTCTCCAGAGGTGGAAAGAGCAAGGTTATGTCTAACTCTCTAAGTAATATTCTATGCAATTCACCTCTTAATAGGATAAATTTCAGTTTTTTCTCTTATCTCTTATCCATGAAGCTTTAAGAATCAAATTCAGTTATAGAACATTGAGACATTTTCTCAAGAAGAAAACTTCAACCATCCTCTTATGTCTCTCGGTTCTTTGCTTCATTTTATTTTTGGATACAAAGATTTCTAATTGCTTACACACCAATTAATTTTCAAAAAAGTTAATATATTTCACCAGAATTTGGAGGCTGTTTATTAACCAACATTATGTGAAATACTAAATATAAAGAATATAGTTTGATATACTACCAGGAAGAAAATGGTAAAGAACTTCATAGTAAATTTTCATTTTTTAATCAAGAGGTATAAAATATAGAAATGACTGCCAGGGATGGTGGCTCACGCCTGTAATCCCAGCACTTGGGAGGCAGAGACAGGAGGATTGCTGAGTTCAAAGCTTGCCTGGGTTACATAGTGAGCTCAGGGCCAGCCTGAACTACAAAGCGAGACCCTGTCTCAAAAAAATATATATATATACATACATACATATATGTATGTATATACATACATACATATGTATATGTGTGTGTATATATATATATATATATATATATATATATAGAGAGAGAGAGAGAGAGAGAGAGAGAGAGAGAGAGAGAGAAATGACCTGTAGTTGGAAAAAACTACTCTTATTTGTGAAGAGAATGAAACTAAAATATATAGAGATGTGATGGGAAAAAACAGTGGCTTCTGGTAGCTAAAAATAAAACTTTAGTAGATCCATAGGAGCAGGCTAGAGTAAAAGAGCAGACTTTCTTTTGTTTTTTGTTTTTTGTTGTTATTTTTGCTGCTGCTGCTGCTGCTGCTGCTGCTGGTGCTGCTGTTGTTATTATTTAACCACAGGGGGAAAAATAAAGTACGACCAGCCAGTGGCTCGAAGCATTATCAATTAAATTTTCTCATTAGCTATATTTGGTTCCTTAATTGGCCTTTTTGACTGTGTAATTTCAAGTGATAATTATTTGTGGCACTGGCCCATTCCTATATCACTGTTATCTCTTAATTAATTCAAGAAATTGACTTAACATTTTTCCCATCTTCAGACACAGAAGTAATTTGTGAGTTATCATCCCTTAGACAGCATAGTCAGCAGCACTTTGAAAAATGACAGTAAAAAAGTCCAATCTTATAGATTTAAACCACAACAGGACTGATAATCATCTTAGAGAAGCTCTGCTAAGGAAGATTGTACGCAGTTCTAGGAAGCCTGAAAACAGAGTGTACACCAGATAATGAGAGAAACAGGGAAGAGCAGAAAAGATTAATTCATCCTCAAGAGAGAACTCTCCAAGTTCAAAGAGCACAGAATTGTTACTGGCTAAACATGGTGCTTGTGAAGGATAGTTTTGTTTCAAGAGAAAGATAACAAAGATTTCTTGATACATCAATAATCCCTGTTGAATGGGTCAAGGAGACAAAAGAAAAGAAGGAATGATTCAGTGCTCAGCAATTTTTTAAGCCTGGGTAGAATTTCCATTCCTCAAAGTCAGAATGAACTACTGAGAAGAAAAATTAAGCCACCGTATCTATGGTCCTAACTTTAAAACTAGCTAGCTCTTCATTGACTTAAACTAAAGGGAAATGCCTGTCTACGGCCATCATGCCATCTTCTAAATTATGACTGATTCTTCTTTTTTTATGCCTATTCTGAGTAGCTTTGCAGGAAACTCAGTACTACAAGGAACAGAAAAGCTTATGTTGTTACTACATTGGAAATAAGAAGAAACCTAGAAGTTTCCTCATAGCAGTATCTTGGGGAATATTGTTCCACAGGTATATCCTGAGGCAAAGAAAGCAAATTATCCAAAAATACACTTCAGAGAAAGTAGAGTCAGGAGACCTCAGATTCCTTCCTCAGAACAGCGTAGCCTCAAAATAAAGTAACAAAGAAAAAAATTTCATTTAAAACTTGTAATACAAGTCTATTAGCATTTAATTCTAATGTACTTCAAGAGATGATAGTCTAGACAAATTTTCATTAACTAGGAATACAATAAAGCTTCAACATCAAAGACGAAGGGGTTTGGTATAATACATAAAAGGAAATAATGTATTCTTACTAGAAAAACCAGAACTTACCATGATTCACACAGGATATAATTTTATACGATATAATACAATAGGATCAGTGCAAATATTATGATTTAAATATAAATGTTAGCAAGGAAAATAAATAAAGTCACCATACATGCTCATCATAGCCATTCAGATTATTTAATTTTTATGGTTAATTTTTTGTAAAAAATGGTGAAGAACCAGTATAAAGACTTGACTAGATAGAAGTAATCTCAGTAATGTATATATTTTGGTACTGGGGAGTAGAACTCAGTCCCTTGCCCTTGACAGGCAGGTGCGGCACCACTAAGCTACATCCCCAGCCCTCCCTGTATATTAATTTACAATTTGAGTTCAATTTTAATCAACTGAATTTTTGTTTTCTTTTTCTGAATCTGAATATAATGATAATGGTTAGCTGAATCAGACATAGTTTCTAATAAATATATTTTGAAATATAGATTTTTTTTTTTTTGAGATAGGGTCTTGCTTTGTAGTTCAGGCTGGCCCTGAGCTCACTATGTATCCCAGCAAGCCTCGAACTCAGCAATGCTCCTGTCTCTGCCTCCCAAGTGCTGGGATTACAGGCATGAGCCACCACCCCTGGCACTGTGGTATGTGGTATTGACTGCTGGCGGGCGTGAGTCACCATGCCCAGCATTATATGTGGTTACTGGGATCGAACTCAGGGCCTTGTGCTTGTGAGGCAGGTTCTGGAACCACTGAACTAAATTTCAGGCCCCTGAAATATAGAAATTTTAAAATTAAATCTAAACACTTTGTCATCGAGTTGGCTGTATGAAATGAAATGACAAAACAACAGAGAGTCTACTTTAAGAAAATAAATGAAAACCATTACACACACACACACACGCACACACACATTCCTGTGTGCTACATACATTTCATATAATGTTACACATTCAATATAAACAAAGGAGTACCATCGCTTCTTGGCCTTTTGGCTAAGATCAAGTATAAACAAAGGAGTACAGAACAAAAACAAATTTAAAAAGTAAATAGATAATTTTTGGTGTTCAAATACCATTGATTTTACAAATGCAAACAGCATGCTTAAATCCCACTTTTGCTAATTAAACTGATAAAATATTAAAAAATAACTGCACTCTTTATGGGAAAGTACCATGTTTCTTTGCTACTTAAATTTAAAGTTGGTAAAATATGCTTCAAAGTCAGTTTGGCAACCAGAAAGGCTTACAATGTATAGGACTTCCTAGTTTTGAATATTTACTTTATAACTGGCAAGTTATGTGACTGGGAAAGTTACTTAATATTTCAGTTCTGTTTTCCTCTTATGTAAGATGGTGAAAATGAGAATTAAATGAGTTGACACGCACAACATGCTTAAATAAGTTCCTAAGATCATGACTGATATGCTTGCTTTTGTTATGTTTTCTGAAGTAATATGATTTTTCTTATAAGCATTTCTGATAGATCTAAACTTTTATTTGTTTTTGCCTCTATAATTATAAACATTAATTCCTAAGAGTAGGATGTTATCAATGTGATAAAATCTCAGAACCACAGACACCTTTCTTCTGAAACTTTAATTCATAGACTTTTAAAAGACTTATTTATCTGGTAATCTCTTTCCTGAGAGGGTTAAGACTTATACAACAGTACTTTTCTTTGTCACTAATCAAAGAGAATGACCCTGAGTGACTAGGAGAGAAGCTAATACAAGGCTTCTCTTAAGTGTTTTCACTTACTTAAATTTCTAATGCTTGGTGCCATCAGTGGTGTCAAAGTGAGGGTACAGAATGATTCTACGGATACTACACAAAGGTGACTTTGAGACAGAGGCATTGCTAAAGATCTGGCTAATATGAGCAGATTGTTCCAAATAGATAAAATTTCACAAGTGATGTATGTTCAATAAATGTAGAAAGGTAATGACATTAGTTTCAAATCATAGTTTCAAATAGCTATTGATAGAATGAAGGAACCTCTTTTGTGTCTTCAGGAGCCTTGAGGCTATTTTGATACCCTGAGGAAGGACTAGGCATACATGGATCATAATGAACTTCAGTCAAAAAGTTTGCAGAAGTATCTTGAGACATGGGGTGAAATCCTTGTGGTTTTCTGTGTTCACTGGGTACATGAGTGTGAGGAAGAGGACTTAGCTGGTGCTTATTTTGTTTACTGTGGGATTTTAGAGGATGATCCAGTTGCCAAAGCTTCTTTGATGACATGAAGCTCGATTTTAGATGCCAAAGAAGTTCAATATTTCTAATTAAAAATATTTCTGTGGAGACCACAAATATAGAATTGTAGAAAATAATGCTTGTAAGAAACCAAAGACAATCACCAAGACCAAATCTCTCCAAGACTGTTGTTTGATAGAAGAGATAATAAGATCAGACAAAGAGAGTAACTTTAATGTTTTAGTCCCATACTTGCTTAGCCTAGATGTGCTGTGGCCAGATCAGGAGTGCTTGCAATACAGAACTTCAGTACTTCCACAAGAGGGATCTATGTTTACTTAAAGTTATATATTAAATTTAATATGAATAAATATTAAGGTAAAAACAAGCATTTTACTGATAGTATTTTTCTGGCTTTTACAAAACATTGTTTTAGTAGAAGTGGATCACTTCACCTCTTACAAAGAACTGACCAAAGTGGTCTTTATGTTCCTCTCAGGATGACTAAATTTGAAACTGTTTTCATTTTGAAATCTCAACCCTACCTTCCCAGTGTTACTTATTTTAGGAAATTGCTACTTAGTCTTTTCTCTGTCATACAGTTTTCAAAGGCTTTTGAAAAGATATTTTATAGTTTTATTAGTCAGCCTTGCCATTCCTGCAGCTAAATACTTGACACCTTCAACATGACGGAGGAAATAGATTTTTGGCTCATGGTTTCTGAGGACTCACTCCGTGGTTGGCTGATTCCAAAGCAGAAATATCATAATGGAAACACATGGCAGAGAAAATCTGCTTAACTCATGGAGGCTAGGAAGCAGAACAAGGGAACAGAGAGAAAGAGATCAGGGGCCATTAATAATATGATTCACCCAAATATGTTTTACTAATCTGGTAGATTTCTTAATCTAGTCAATTTGATACATCATGATTAATCGTCACATCAGCTTTATACTTAGAACTGACTGTCTAAAAGACCCAGATACCACTCATTTGAATCTTTATCTTCTAGCTTTTGTGGGAAGGTAGAAGTTTAACCTTACTTCAAGTCATAAAACTTATCTCTTCTCATGAATAAAGAAGTTTCCTTCTCCTCTGGCTAAAAACAATTAGCAAAACTAGATGTCTTAAAATTTTCCATCCTGTCCTTCGTTTTAGCACAACTGAGATCACAGGGAATCCTCTATTGCAAAAGTCTTGAAAAAAATCCTTCCTATTTTAAAACTTCCTATTCCAACTTGCTTTGATAGTAACATATCATCTCTTGTTCTACAAAATGTCATTTTTTCATGAATTATTAAACTTACTTCATTTCATCTTGATTTTTAAAATTAAAAAAATAATTTCTGTCTCATAACATTACTTGTTTCTCTACCATTACTTTTTCTTTTGCATCTTATAAAATTTTTTTCAAACCTTGCTGCAGTTGCTAATCACAAAGGCTAAATAAAATTTCATCTACAAAATTTTATATCTGAGAAACCACTGTCAAATTGTAAAATTCTTTGACTATTTTATCTTCTTTCTTGTTGTCTTTTATTAATCATATGCACAACCCCAGGCCTTTCAAAGCCATAATTTTCCTTTCTGATTAGGATGTGAGGAAGAGCAATATGAATTTACTGGGCCAACATCCTGAAATATTTATTCAACTAGTCTATACACATAATTAGAACTAATTGAATTAATCCGACTCCTAGCAAAGAAGTAAAATCAATATTATAATTAAAACTACATTTTTGTATAATTGGATTTTCAAATGAAATCTTAAAAAAGGAGGAATAGAAAGTAATTCTTATGTATAGATGTAATTAATATTTGTATTAATTTTATATCTTTAAAATAATCCTCAAGAATGTGTAGCAATATTCTCAACTTCATTAGCCTGAGCTGCTTGCAAGATTCCTAGCTCTAATCCTTAAAGAATCATTCTTACACCAAAAGTCTGTCTTCTTGTTGTCATTGAGCTTTTTGGGGAACTGGCTTACTTTGTACTTCGAATATTTCTCTCAATGAAAGCTTTAAGGTGTCAGGAACCATTTCATTGAACATGCTTGTTAAAAAGGTTCACTCCAGATTGGTTTTTTTCTGGATCAAGAGATACCAACCTGAACAGGACTGGGTGGTTGATGTCCTGGTTCTTTCCCTAAGATTCACCAACTCTCTTTAAAATACTTTTCCTCACAAGGCCATAAAGTAGATAAAGTTACTTTTTTATATTATGATGTTGGAAGAATATCACTGTTTACAAACAGACATGATTCAGTTCATACCAGTGATATGGCTCGTTCTCTGAATGTAGTGAATGAAGAACTTAAATAAACTAGTATTGGACAGAGTTAATTTCTCATGTCAAGAAGAGGGCTATAACCTGGATGAAGAGGTAAGAGAGTGTACTGATTAGATATATTCTCTAAAAGTTCTCTTTAGATGGCAATAGTGTTTATTATATAGACAAAAAGTAAAAACAAAACAAAAGTGTGTAGGTTATATGCCAAATGATTGTACACTTGTTCCCTATTAACATGCAGATATGATAGCATGGAGATAATCCTGAAAAAAAATTAGAAGACTTACTTCAAAACACAGACACACACACACACACACACACACACACACTCTAGTAACTACATTCCCATGACACATAAGCTCTCTCTAGGCCTAATTTCCTCCTTTGTAAAATTACTGAAGTAGGTTGCCATATCCCATTCAATTCTGATATTCAATAGAGTCAGAAAGGTGAGATTATACTTTATATGCTCTGCTGATGAGTGATATGAGGGATACATTTTGTGAGCTAAACCTGGACCAGATCCGCATGTCAGACAAAGAGACATAATATGAGCAAAGGAAGAGTTCCTAAGATGTTTGTTCACTTCAGTGTCCTTGGCACCAGCCATAGGACCTGACACACACCAAGCAATTCTTAACACACTATTGAATAAGGGAATGCTTTGGGAGATGCTTCCACTGCTTCCAAATGGGTGGGCATCTGAAAGGTCAAATTCTCTGTTTAAAAACCTCTAAGAATAGACACTAAACACCAAAGAAAATAGAGACATTTGCATGTTCCACTGAACTTTCTTCAGTGGCTTATATTGGATGAAACTAAGAATTGCCCATCTTTTTTAGGTTTCTTTTTCTAGTTCATACACTAGGTAAGCTAGATCGAAATTCCCAAGGTTATATAATTAATAAATGACAATATCTGGAAAGGATATACAGTATTTCCTTATAATAAGTGATATTTCCTGGGCCGGAGGGTTAGCTCAGTGGTTCCGGCGCCTGCCTCGCAAGCTTAAGGACCTGAGTTCGATCCCCGGTTACCACATATAATGCTGGGCGTGGTGGCTCACGCCTGTAATCCCAGCACTAGTGAGGCAGAGACAGGAGGATTGCTGAGTTCGCCGCAGCTTGCCTGGGCACCATAGTGAGCTCAGGGCCAGCCTGAACTACAAAGCAAGACCCTGTCTCCAAAAAGAAAAAAAATAAATAAATAAATAAATAAAATAAAATAAGTGATATTTCCTTTACAAGGCTAGTTTCTAGCCAGCTTGGGCGTTGCTAAAATGCTTTTGAACTTGACCAGTAATACACATTTGATTTTCCCTTTCTTTCTACCCCGTTTCTCCAGCATGCTCTTCAGTTCTGTGTCTCCATTGCAGTTTTTCAGCTCTTCATCCTTCAGACCAAGTCCTCACTTAAATTACAGACACGGTCTAAAGTGATTCCAGTGGCCAGGCTTCTGCCCACCTACTGTCACGGTAAAATGTTCCTGCTCATCGTACCTTCTCTCTCCTTTGCTTACACTCTTGGGTGTGCTCCTCACTAGTTATCTACAAGATCAATTTTGGATGCTAGAGAAACAGCACTGTTTTGATTTCCTCTGAAATTGCTAAAGTTCTAATGCCTAAAATAAAATATACCCTGCAAGGACATCTTTCTTGCATATCACTTCTTGGCAACAGAAAAATTGTTTCTCTATGGTTTTGTCTTTGAATTTTATGTTGGATCAGTTTTTAACCTGGAGACCATTCTCTTTTGAGTAATACTTTTCCAATGTGTCACACCTGGAGATTTATTGCACTAATACATCATCAGACTGGCAGCTGGCCCTGATGATGTATAGCTTAATACATCATCAAAGCAATTTCTCATTCAGGTTGCATATTACAGAGGGATGTTAGTGGTTGTATTTTATATATATTTGTAGTTACAATAACTAAAAGCAGATTTGAGACAATTTGAAAATTTCTAAGATCTGTCCCAAATTTGCCTAACAATTAAAATTAGCATTGGTTTCCAATAAGAACCATGATCTTTCTCTGTGTAGCTACTAATGCCTTTTTTAAGCACTATTTAATAATAGAAAATTTTTGTCTTTGATAATCAACAAACACAAAAGTACTTATAACAAAGAATCTCTATTCCTATCTGACAGCTACCATTCTTTAGAAGAGAAAATGCATTATTTTAAAGATGGTATAAAACATAAAGATATCTTTGTATACATCACTTTCCCTTTAAATGTAACAAAGACTTGTATAGTTTGTTCCCAGTTAATAGTATGAAATTGAAAATTTACATATACATGCACAGTTAACTTATTTTTTTGTGACAACATACTATTGTATTCAAGGATATTTAAACCATTTAAGAATACTTACTATTTTGGTTCCAGTTTGTAACCGTAATGAACATTTTTATAACAATACAGAAACTTTACATTATGTATATATAAAAATATATATTTATATATTTAAAATATATGAAAATATAAGTTTATATATATTAAACTTTTGTAAAGTTCATATATATATATATATGTGTATATATATATATTTTTTTTTACTCACATGTGAACTCGCTGGTATAAATGTCTTGTGCATGCTATTTCTTACAATCACTGCTGAAGTCAATACTGTAAAACAGTACTTTAAAGTGTTTGAACTTCTCCCATAAGGTATAAATGTTTTGCACCATTGTTAATTAAACATTTTTACTGCAAAGTTCTAATGAAAATTCTTATTCATAAAATATTTCACATGAACTTGACTTTGTTTTTTGAATTTTATATTCCTTTTCTTGGAGTTTTAAAAATCTAGCACCAGTATGGCATAATTTTAATTACTATGAATTTCAAAATGTTTTCATAGTAGTAAGTTGTTCCTTCAAGTAACATAATTTGATTTCTAGAGCTTTTCTGCTGAGATTTCCTTCAGTATATTTTTGGTGTAAATATTAAAACTACATTGTACATCTATAAGAAAAAATGTGTTTTTGGGTTGCTTATAAATTTATAAAATTATCAGAAAAGTTGATAAATTTAAATTATTTTTCAAAGAGATAGCTGTATTTTAAGGCCACTTTTGTATTCTGAGAAGCTTTTATAAATATTTTAAATGTGGATGGTATGTATTTATAAAACATATTCCTTGGAAATAAACTTTTTTGTTTTTATAATTTTCCTGGTATGAAAGAAATTGCAACTTAATTCAATATATAGTTTGAAAAGTTTAACTTTCTTGAGAAGTATTGAATTTTTATTGTGGCTTTCAGTTTTGTTATAAGCAAGGCATTTCTGTCAATTCTTTATTATTTTACTTGAATTCTTCTGAACTTCCTATTGTATTTTTATCAATTTCCTCTGTTAGCATTTGCCAAGTCACTTCCTCTAACACTAGAAACAAAAAGCAGCTATTTTAAAACTGTGAAGAGAATATCTCACTTTTTATTAAAAATTAACTTCTTATTTTTTTCTTTAGTTTCAGTGGTATAGACAGTTTATGAGCATGAACTATACAGATACTTAACAGAAGAGTTTCTTGTGCCTCTCTTAAAGAGGTGAAATACATTATCAAGCATAGCCACTGGAGAAATTTATATACATGTAAGTGTGTGTGTGTGTGTGTGTGTGTGTCCATTTGTATGTGTAGATAAATTTATTTCCTCTAAAAATAAAGGGATGATGGGAATAACTTGTCTGCAGAGGATGAGAGAGAAAACCTTCCATCTAAATAATTGCATTCCTGAGACTAGAACGTGTTTCAGTGTTTGAAGATGAGAGAGAAGAACCTGACAAAGAAGTCTTTTAAAGAGAAAAAGGGAGATAAACTGAGAATGGACAGAAACAGAAATGACTGACCATTTGATGAGAATTGCTGATTCTCAGTTTAAAACAACTTTTAATAAAAATCTGCTTAATGGTCAACAGTTTTGGGGTTGCATCTATTTTAATGTTTCTGGTTATGAAATAGAAGGAGTATAATATTAAAAGTGGCCAACTAAACACCATCAATGCTGAATATATATTTCTTGCAAGGCATGTTAATTGTGCTTTCAGATGCTAAGATTTGTTTTTTTCTTAATATAATCAAGGAATCTTCAAAGGAAGAGAAACCTTAGTGACTACATCTTCCCACCTTTGATGATTTGTAAGGTCACACAATTATTAGGCAAGCTGGAGCACTCCAGGAGCAATTCTTTTTTTTTTTTTTTTTTTTTTTTTGAGACAGGGTCTCGCTTTGTAGTTCAGGCTGGCCCTGAGCTCACTATGGAGCTCAGGCAAGCCGCCGCGAACTCAGCAATCCTCTTGTCTCTGCCTCCCGAGTGCTGGGACGACAGGCGTGAGCCACCACGCCCGGCATTGTGGTATGCGGTGTTGATTGCTGGTGGGCGTGAGTCTCCACGCCCAGCATTATGTGTGATTTCCGGGGATCGAACTCAGCACCTTGCGCTTGTGAGGCAGGCCTCGGAACCACTGAGCTAAGCCTCCAGCCCCAGGAGCGATTCTTAATATGTTTGGTAAATTATCTTATCCTAATTAATCTCAATTTTCTTATATAATATTTTTAAATTAATTTTTATCCTTATTGGTACATTGTGTTTACACACCAGGGTCAAACTCAATATTGGGAATTTGTACCAGTATATGACAGAATTTAATTCTCATTTTTCCCCATTCCCCTACTCACCCCACAATCCCCCACCCCTAAATATGTAAGCTTCGTTTCCCTTTTTTTAATTACCATCACATTTTTTCTTTACTCCTCATTACTCACTCCTCCACCACATTTCCCTTTGAATAGTTTCTATTTCACAATATCCATCATACATTCTAGAACTCATTATCATTTTCAGTTTCTCATACCAGAGAACAGATATGACATTTACACATCTGTGACCTATTTATTTCACTTATCAGCATGTCCTGAAGTTACATCCATTTGAGTATAAATGACTCAAACTTATCATTCTTTAAGGCAGAGTAATACTCCATTTTATAGAAAAACCACATCTTCCTTATCTAGTCTCCAGCTGATGGTCATTTGGGTTGTTCTGAAGATTGAGCTAACACAAACTGAGCTGCTATGAACATGGATGCACATGTGTCAATATGGTATGATTCTTTGAATTCTTTTGTGTATATTTGTAGCACGGTTAAGCATTTGACAAAATCCAACTCCTATTCCACGAACAAAACCCTACAAAAAATTGGAATAGATGGACTTTACCTCAAACTAATAAAAGCTATTTACAAGAAACTAACAGCCGGCCTCATCCTCGATGTCAAAAACTGAAACCTTTCACACTAAGATCATGAACAAGACAAGGATGTCTGCTGTTACCACTCTTGTTCAATATGGTGCTAGAAACATTAGCCATAGCAATTAGGCAAGACAAAGAAATAAAAGGAATAAAATAGATAAAGAAGAAGAGTAACTGTTATTATTCTTATATAATCTAAGTTCCTTGTGTTTTTCAAAGACTGACCTCAGTAATTAATAGGATTTTTGAAATTAATTGAACTAGTTAATACATCTCAGAATTATCTTTGCACTTTGGAAATTGATACCTAGGTAGGAAAAATAAACTAGATAGAAGACCTCAATTTAAATGCACTTAACAACATTTTCCAAGGCAGTAACACATACAAAGTGAAAAAGTATTTAACCAGACTTGACAGGCTGAGAAACAATATTTTCCTAAATACACTTGCCTGTAAAGTTGATGTTTAATGCAGTAAAGTTGACTGACAAAACATGAACTCAGACAGTTACATCAACTGGCCTTTGAGGGGGCATTTGAATAGGGTTACCATTGTTCTAGCCTTTCTTCTGTACTCCATTCTTCAATTATTTGTGAAAGTAATAGATTTATCAGAAACTATAGCTTGACTATTTGTTATGCAAAGACAACCATAAATTCAAGTAGCACAGAAGCAATTCTTTATATAACTTTTGACTAGGAAAAGCCAAACATGAAAATCATGTGCTGGGCTTTCTCTAATTCATTGATCAGATATTATTTATATCCAGGTATAAGTTAAAACTTAGTTAAAATGTAGAATTTTAAATCATCTGTAGTTTGAATTTAGGCATTCAAATGTTTATAAAATTTGACCATTTAATTATATAATGTATTTTCAATATTTAGCACAATAGCATATTTAATTATAAGAAAAAGAAAATGCTAATTTCTAAATACCAATGTAAATGGAATTAAGTGCTCTCTTTGGAGGCAGAAGATATTTTATTTTCCTCATATCATTTAATTCATTCATTCTTTGCCTTCTTTTAGGTTACCTACTGTTCTAAAAATGTACTTATCACTGGGGATGTAGCTAAGCAACACACTTGTCTAGCATGCATGTGGCCCTAGTTTCAATTAATACAGAGAAAGAAATTCAAAATAAAAAAACAATATAAAAATGTCCATATTAATACCTGACAAGCCATACAGACTGATTTAGCACTCATTCAATTAACTGTGTTCATTCATCACTTTGCCTTTATGAAAACGTATTCATCATAAAAATTATAAAACACATTGTTGATGAGGAAAGTATGATTGTCCATATTCTTAAATAAGAACAACAGAAATTAACACCTCACCCAATGTTAGGCATGTGATAAGTAACATTAACACAATTCATAATGTCACAATCTGCCTCATGGAGTGTGGCAATTAGCCACTAAATTCTACTATCTTAGTATACATTGTACTGTTACATATATCACAGAATGGATTTTGAAATATATGACACTGCCTATAATTTTATTTGATATTTTTCAGCTTTAAAAAGAATATTAGGATTTTTCTGAAATTAAGAGCACTACGGTATCTGAAATCCAAATCTTTATAGGAATACATTGCTTGGGCCGGAAATTTAGCTCAGTGGTTCTGCTCCTTCCTCACAAGGTCCTGAGTTCGAGCCCCGGTAACCACATACAATGCTGGGTGTGGTGACTCACGCCTACCAGCAATCAATACCACATACCCCAGTGCCAGGCGGGGTGGCTCACACCTGTAATCCCAGCACTCGGGAGGCAGAGGCAGGAGGATTGCTGAGTTCGAGGCTTGCCTGGGCTACATAATGAGCTCAGGGCCAGCCTGAACTACAAAGTGAGACCCTGTCAAAAAAAAAAAAAAAAAA
>PVIC010045857.1:0-14418 GCA_004025085.1 Thryonomys swinderianus
GCCTGCTCTGATGTTCATGTCAACGAGCTGATGATCATGATCATGGGCCTGATGTTCCTCACCGTTCCCCTCCTGCTGATTGTCATCTCCTATGTGCGCATTTCCCAGGCCGTGTTCGGCATCTCTTCTCCCGGAGGCCGATGGAAGGCCTTCTCTACCTGTGGGTCTCATCTGACAGTGGTTCTGCTCTTCTATGGGTCGCTTATGGGTGTGTATTTACTTCCCCCCTCAATTCACTCTACAGAAAGGGAAAGTAGGGCTTCCATTCTCTATATGGTGATTATTCCTATGCTAAATCCATTCATTTATAGCTTGAGGAACAGAGACATGAAGGGAGCTTTGGGCAATCTTTTTGGCAGTGGGAAAACTTTCTCCCTGCCATGACTATGATACTTAGCATTGTTACCCTGATCAAGCACGTTCTCCTTACTTCAGTGATTTTGATGTTGAGATACAGTGAAAGGATTATTTCACTCCTTGTGAGGCTGTGGGATGAGAATTTCTGGTTTCCATGACTTCCTGATCTCAGGAAGACAACCATTATTGGCAGCAGAACATCATGACAAGCTTCTCATTGCCAAAACCACACTTTGCAATAGTGAACTGATGCCTACAATGTCAGGCTGGAGCTGAGCAGTTCTACCTAGGGAGGAGGCATGCAGCGAGGTGCACTGGTGAGCACAGAAAATTCAGTGACCATCCACAATGTCCCTGTTTGTCACATCAGATTTTTGAGACAGATTTATGAAAACTGTGTCTTAGGATATAAATATTTGGCCTAAGCAGTTAAGTATGTTTCTAATACTTGTTTTCGGTCTTTATCTGTCTGCCTGTCTGTGTCTTTTTCTCTCTGTTTCTCTGTTTGTCTGTCTGTCTGTCTGTCTGTCTGTCTGTCTGTCTGTGTCTGTCTGTCTGTCTGTCTCTCTCTCTCTCTCTCTCTCTCTCTCTCTCTCTCTCTCTCTGTCTCTCCATCTCTGTCTCTCTCCTCTTGTGCTGTCTCCTCTTTTGCTGTATTGTGATGATCTTGGAAAGGAATGGTGATAGCAGATATGAGGGTATTAATATATGTTTTGGTATTTCCTTACTATTCCCTTTCTTTATTGCAAAGCAGTCCTTTACTATAATGTATAGCTAACAAGAAATCAATGTGCCAATTTTGTACTCAGTGTTTTATTTATTTTCTGGATTCTTTTATAAGTTTTCTGAAATAAAATTTGATAAAGGAGGTGGGCTGTAGATTTTTGAAGCAACAATGTAATAAATATCAAGGTCCTATAAATTGGTGTTCTAGGAAGTCACAGAGCTTAATATCGTTTTGCAGTGGAATTATAGGTAATAATTTTCTTCTTTATACTGTATGTGAAAAAGTTTGTAGATACTTTTAATTGAATTAAATTTTATATAACATCATCCTCACACTTAACATGGAGAATTTGTGCAAGTATATGACACGACTTAATTCTCATCTTTTCCCTGCCTACCCTACAACCCTCCATTTTTGAATTGTGTCTTTAAATTTGGGGGTGCTAATTTTTAGAAGTTATTTCTATACTCTAGATAGTAGCTCTTTGTCTGAGAAACAGCTAATAAAAATTGTTTTCCATATTGTTGGTTGTCTTTTTGCTCTGCTGGTGTTTCCTCTTGCTGTGCAGCTTTTTAATAAGATGAGATCCTAGTGATTGATTCCTTCTGCTAGTTCCCATGCTATTGAAGTTTTATTCATAAAGTCTTTCCCTATGCCAGCGTCTTCAAGAGTTCTACCTAACCTATTTTACAGTAGGTTTAGTGTTTCTGTTTTAATATTTAAGTCTCCAATCCACTTAATTTTGGTTTAGTGCATGGTGAAAGAGTTAGATCTAGCTTTAGTCTTTGGCAGGTTGAAAACCAGTTGGAGTTTTTCATCTCTTAAAAATCATGGGGTGGGTAGGGGAATGGGAAAAAATGAGAATTAAATTGTGTCATATACTGGTATAAATTCCCAATATTAAGTGTGATCATGATGTGTATATACAATGTACCAATAAAGATAGAAATTTTTAAAAAATCTATTTTAAACTGTTTAACAGATTCCATTACTTTTGTAACCTGACAATCTATCATGTTCCTGATCTCTTATTTAGTGTCATTAATCATATCTTTCACTATGGACAGTATCTCTGTTTTTAATCTGAGAAATTATCCTCTTTTATTACCAACTGATAGAGTTGTTGTGATTGAGCTTGTTTGCTCTATTTCCCTTTTCCCTGGGTTCCATCTATCATGATTATCTTTGTACATGGGTTTTAAAATTTTTTCTCATTTCTCTTTCTTTACCATTGCTGATGTTTTTTATTTAATTCCTGGCCTGCTGTCTAGGCAATGTTTATTGCAAGTCTCTTTCTTCCCTCAGGATGATGACTACTTCCTGAGTGGTCTCCCTTAGGTCTATAATGCCCCTACTGTGATATCAGTTCTGGTACACTATGATAATTATTAAACAGAACAACCAGATCATCTTGGTTGAAATAATACAATCAATATCAGCAACAGTATTGAACACAGCACAGGAAATGATAAGCTTTGGCAATTACTACTCTGATACCTTTCATCTCATGAGTTAGATCTGTGACATTGGCCCAGAATTTAAAACTAACCACAATTACGTTTATAATATGTAGGCCCTTCAATATAGCAGCATCACTCTTTGGGAATAAATGGTCATAGTTAAAGCTTGGCCAATGAATACTCAGTACCAAGTTAGAGTTAGATGAGAGTAATGATAGTGTACTAAATATTTTGAAAAAACTAAAGAAATAATCCTGAATATTTTCACTACAAAGAAATAATAAATATTTTAGGAAATGGATATGTTTAGCCTGATTTGAGCATTACATAATGTATATAGGCATTGTAGCATCACTTGGTACTCTATAAATACATAAAATTTTATGCATTGATAACAAATATTTATTCTATTTATTATAATTACAGCAGTATGATATGGTATTATAATGAAACAAAAACCACTGAAACAAAACAGACTTTACATATAGGGTTGTCTGATATGTAACAAAGGTGATTCCACAACAGAGTGAGGAAAGAATAATCTTTTCAGTATTAGTTCTGGGAAGACTGAAAAAAAATGAATTGTAATTCACACTATTAAACAAAAAAAAAACCTAAGTGTGATAGGATAGACATAAATACAGAAGGTAAAAACATTTTGTGCAAAGAATATAGGAGAATGCCTTTTTATATCTGGCCAGCTCAAAACAAAATACAAAAGTTACCAATCATAAAGGAACAAGTAAATAGATGAAACTAACTTAAATTTAAGAACTATTGTTCATCAAAATATACGATGTAAATAGTGTGAAGATGCAACTCATGAAGTCAGAAAAGGTTCTGTTTATCTTTGGCAAAGAAAGCAAATTTAGAATAGACAAGCATACTTCAATCAGTAGGGAAAGAGGGAGAGAGGGTGTTAAATCAGACAGCATTTGAATAGGTACTTCGCAGAAGATAAAAATGGCCCACAAAGATATCAAAAGTAGTCAACATTCAGTTGAAGAAATGCAAGCTGAAACCATCATAAGAAACTATTACACACTCAGCAATATAGAGGGAGTAGCTCAGGGACAGAGCAATTGCCTACTATGCATGAGTTCTTGGGTTCAACCCCCAGCATCATAAATAAATAAAATGTAAAAGACAATCTAAGTATTGCTTAATATCTGCAGTAAGAAAAACCTTCTTTTCCTACAAATGAGAATATGTATTGGTAAAACCCTCTGGAATGCCATAGAGTAATATCTATTAATATATTCTCCTTTAAAAAATATATATATATATATTCTCCTTGCCCAAAATTTCCATTCTTTCATTCAGACATTTGTAATTCCATGCCAAAGAAATTTGCATACATTCTTACCAAAAAATATTACAAGAGTATTCACAGTAGCTAGCTCTATTTGTAACTGACCAAACTGGAAGAAAACCTAAACATCCATCTGTATTATAATAAATTTTTAAATTGTGATATATTTATATAATGAAAGTCTAACAAAATGAAAATTAATAATGCAACGTACACTAAACATTGGTGAATGTACAAAAGGTTGATCAAAGTAAGCCAGATAAAGCTGATAAATTGATTTGCATGCAATTTAAATTTTTATTTTTCACAACTGACATTCTAATTGCATGTTATAAGAAGAAACACAAAGAAGACTTCAAATACTGACCAACATGCTTGGGCTAAGGTAATGTCTAAATCAGATAAAGATTAGATAATTCATTTCTGCTGTCCCTTGTGGAGCCATTACCTAAGTTTTCCTATATGAAATACAGATTGAAGCAATATGGTGACAATAACAAGCTCAGAGCAGCGTCTCTGAAGTGATGGGCAGGAGAAATACTTCTTGAAAGTCTACAGAGTGGAACAGAATCCCGCTATGAAGCAGCAGTACGACTCCTCTCATTAGGGAGTTAGGTACGATTAGTCTGTGTCCCCACTAATAAGGACCCTGAGATTTCCAGACCTGGTAAATAAATATTCCCCCGTGCACCACCTCAAGGCTTTCCAGGTCCATTTACTGTGAGCAGAAATTGACCCTACTTTACCCACAGCTCTGCATTTTATATCCATTCCATATGGGGAAAAGGCCGAGTAGCCAGAAGGGGCTGTGATGTGAATTAGCCATTGTCCAAGAGGGTACAGAGCCCCATAGCTTAACAGGGTCTGAAGCTGGTTGAGACCCTTAGGTAAGTGCTGAGTCAGACAGCCCCAGGACCACGTCTGGGCTTTGCTGCTTACTTGCACAGTCTCATCGAACAACTTACATCATCTTTTTATACTTCAGTTTCTTCCTTTTGATCTTGTAAAACAATAAAAATCCAGTGAAATGAGCAAGCGCTTTCAGCACAATGCCTGCTCAGGATGCTCCAGGCAGTGCATGTTAACTCTTCTAGCTACTGATGGTTGTTGTTATTGTTTTGTGATCATTGAGATGTTTTGCAATTTTCCCTTTGGCTAATGAGCAACCGAGGGAGGATTTATACCCGGGTCTGTCTCACCCCAAAGTCTGAGCTCGCTTGTGAGCATCAAGTCATTCCATCTCTTGTTACGGCAGTGGGGGAGGAAATCTTAAGAAGATAAAGTTAAACTGGGAAAGCAGGAGGCAGCTACATTGTCTTTCTGGAATTTTGGACCTCTTGACTATTCTTTTCTCCAAGTTTCTTTCAGTTTTACCTCTGCAGATACATCTTAGGTTGGCCTGAGGCTGTGACGGCCAACATACTGCCTCTTCTCCACACTCCCCATGAATTCGTAGCTTCAGAGCCCTAAACTGTCTATCAGAAGCTCCAGATTTTGAAAAGACAACCCTGTCGTTTGATTCAGGTGACTCTGTACCTCAGTCACTTGTGACCAGAAGGCCTGGGTCGTGTTTCATGAAATTCATCATCTTGGTCACTATCCTTGGGCTCAAATGACCTTTCCATACTGCTCAGTCCCTTTATTTCCCCAAGACCTCCAGTGTTTGGAAATATATACCCCTCCTCTTCTTCCTTCTTACTGTTGATATAGGTAATTACTATTGGAGGTCCCAAATTACAATTGAACTTCTCAAGAGTGCTGTCCATGAGCTCTAACATAAATAGATGTTCCAATTATACTTTCTCAATGGCATCACCTACTTCTCCTCCTAAGTGATGATCAAACTTTCTGACTGTGTGTATCCTATCATTTATTGTCTCCCCAATTAGCCTATAAACACAGGGCTATGGGGTTTTTTGTTTTGTTTTGTTTTTTTGAGACAGAGTCTCGCTTTGTAGTTCAGGCTGGCCCTCATTTCACTATGTAGCCCAGGCAAGCCTCAAACTCAGCAATCCTCCTGCCTCTGTCTCCCAAGTGCTGGGATTACAGGCATGAGCCACCATGCCTGGCACTGTGGTATGTGGTATTGATGGCTGGTGGGCGTGAGTCACCATGCCCAGCATTGTATGTGGTTACCGGGATCGAACTCAGGGCTTTATGCTTGCGAGGCAGGCGCTGGAACCACTGAGCTAAATCTCCAGCCCCAGGGCTATGTTTTTTTTTTAATTAACCTTAAGTATCCTGTACTTACAATTATGTCTGGAATTAAATAAGAAATCAATAAATATTTGAATACAAGAAAAATTTCCCACATGGTACCTAAGGCCCTGTGTGGTAGCATTCTAGAGAAGATCAAGTTCCTCAAACCTACAAATACCTGTAGTACCTGAAGAACAATGTAATTCTGTCTGCCTCAGAAGGTGCAACTATATTAGGGACTAATTTGTTTGGTAGAAGACCTGTTTTGAATAATAACATACTCCTCTCTTAGCTATGTAATACTAGGCAGTCATTTAACATCTCTGTCTCATTTGCTAGACTGATAATGGGAAAAGATATGCTGCACTTAGTTGATATGGGTCAAATGATGAAATTCATTGATATATAATCTATATATAAAAAATGTTTATAGTAGCTCCACTTCTGTGAATTGTCTCTACAGTCTTTACCTGTTCATTTTCTCCCCTGCTAGGAATAGCTCAGAATGACCCCATCCCTTGTACTTCTCTCATGTTTTCTGTTTCCAAAATGTTCCAGGTATTATGACTTTTTTTTTTTTTTGAGACAGGGTCTCGCTTTGTAGTTCAGGCTGGCCCTGAGCTCACTATGGTGCCCAGGCAAGCTGCCGCGAACTCAGCAATCCTCCTGCCTCTGCCTCCTGAGTGCTGGGATTGCAGACGTGAGCCACCACGCCTGGCACTGTGGTATGTGGTATTGATTGCTGGTGGGCGTGAGTCACCATGCCCAGCATTGTATGTGGTTACCGGGATTGAACTCAGGACCTTGCGCTTGCGAGGCAGGTGCCAGAACCACTGAGCTAAATCTCTGGCCCCCAGGTATTATGACTTTTGAGAAGTATGCTAGAGATTATGTCTCTATTGTTAAAGAAAAATAATTATTTCTGCATACTATAGAAAATTTTAACATTCATACTCCTTAGGGTGCAGTTGGAGGAATGAAAAGCCTTTTACTCTGGGGCCCAGATCCAAAACCTACTGTTCCATGGATTAAGGCCTCAGTTTGGTTCTACTGGGAGGTAGTAGAAACTTTAAGAGGTGAGCCTTAGTGGGAAGTTCTAGGTTATGGAGTATGTGCCCTTGAAGGGAATAGGGGCCAAGTCTCTTCTTTTTCTCTCTCTCTTTTGTGTCCTAGCCAGTTTACCTGCACCATGTCAGCTTGCCATGATGCCTGCCTCATCGTGGGCCCAAATGCAACAGGGTCAGGCCTAACCAACCATGAACTAAAACCTCCACAAGTACGAGTCTGGATTAAACTTTTCTCTTTCTAAATTGATTATCTCATGTATTCTTCTAGTGATGTAAGACTATGGACATGACAGTGATTCCCTTACAGGGCAATTTCAGGTTTCAGTGAGGTAGTATACAGCCATCAGTATTCCTGTGTATTTTATATCTTCGTTTCCATCAAAACAGTTATTGTGCGATAGGAAATATTCAAAGGGAAATGTGGTGGAGGTGTCAGTAATGAGGGGTAAAGAAAAAAATGTGATGGTAATAAAAAAAGGAAACAAAACTCATGTATTTAGGGGGTGCGGTGTTGTGGGGTGGGTAGGGGAAAGGAAAAAAATGAGAATTAAATTGTGTCATATACTGGTACAAATTTCCAATGTTGAGTGTGATCGTGATATGATGTGTATATACAACGTACCAATAAAAATTTTAAAAAAAATTTCAAAAAATGGTATTAGCTCCAGAAAACATTTTGAAGACTCAACCTCCATTTTATTCTTTAGTTCCACCACAAGATGAAGCCCGAAAACCACACCAGTGTCTCTGAATTCCTCCTCCTGAGCCTCTCTGGGCAGCAGAGACAGCAACCTCTCCTCTTCGGCATCTTCTTGATCATTTACCTGGTCACTGTGGTTGGGAATTTTCTCATCATCCTGGCCATTGGCTCTGATCCACACCTTCACACTCCCATGTACTTCTTTCTGGCCAACTTCTCCCTCACCGACTTGTGTTTTGCCTCTGCCACGGTCCCCAAGATGCTGGTGAACATCCAAACTCACAGGCACACCATCTCCTACACTGGGTGCCTAACCCAGATCTTCTTCTTCCTGTGGTTCATCGGAATGGATGTTTTCCTCCCAGCAGTGATGGCGTATGACCGGCTTGTGGCTATCTGCTATCCTCTTCACTACACCTTAGTCATGAGTTCCAGATGCTGTATCCTGCTGATAACTGTGTCTCTCATCCTCACACATTCATTCTCTCTCACCCACACCATTCTCCTGGCTCAGTTATCCTTCTGCACGGACAACATCATTCCTCAGTTCTTCTGTGAACTTCTTCCCTTGTTGAAACTCTCTTGCTCTGATACTTCCGCCAGCCAGCATGTCCTTTTGTACTGGGGAGGGACCTTAACTGTCTTGATTCCCTCATTAGTCATCATTTCATATGTCCACATTGTGGCCACTATCGTGAGAGTCCCGTCAGCAAGCGGGAAGTGGAAAGCCTTCTCCACTTGTGGCTCCCACCTCCCAGCGGTTTGCTTGTTCTATGGTTCTGCCGTTGGAGTTTACTTCATTCATTCCGCTGCTGATTCAGCAAGCAAAGACAGAATTTCAGCAGTGATGTATGCTGTGGTGACCCCCATGCTGAACCCGTTCGTCTATAGCCTGAGAAGCCAGGACATAAAGAGTGCTTTAGCGAAAGTCCTATGCAGGAAAGCATTGCAATCTCCATGAAGTCGGAAACACCATTTTAGGAATTCAAGGAAATCAACTTGTAGACTTTATTTGGTGCCCAAGTCCAAACTTGATCTACTATTTACTAGTTTCTTAACCTAGAGGAAATTAAATGATCTTGTTGAGCTGAAATTTCTTCCCCTTATCAAAGGGAGCACCAACATAATCCTGTGTTCCAGTTCTTGTTCTTAGATTCTTATTATCTTTACCAAGACTAAACATATTCCTTTGAAGAAAATATTATCATTATACTAAAGAGAAGTCAGAAGCTCAGAGTAAGTAGCTAATTACTTGCCAAAAGTTATATAGTTAATTAGTAACAAGGCCAGAATTTGAACCCAGTTATCTGATTCCAAAGCACATATTCTTAAATGATTATTGTATGCCTAAGTGGACAAGAAATCTACATATTCCTCTCAATCATTCATTTTCTGTTCTTTCTTGCTGCCCTCATGCTGTGCATATATACCACTTCAATCAATGACTTCTCTCAAGACTAGCTTGATTTGCTGATGGGCAAGGCAAATAAGCTAGAGAGTGGAAATGTGAAAGCCCACAAAGACTTTGATACCTACCCAAGAGAGCAGACGCTCCGCTTGAGCATTTAAGTCTCTAGTTAGATATTCCGAAATGGTTTATAAATCAAGCCATAGGATCAAAGATAAGAGTACTTGAACCACATTATTCTAGGCTTTTGCTGAGTTTTCTTTTACTGTAACATTTCTTGAGCACTATGCTAACAGTGCATGCTTAGGGATACTTAAAAATACAACTTAGCAATTTCATTATCACGTCGCTTTCAGGGATGCTGCCAAGAACATACCCTGAAAACCTCCAGAGGATTTTTCAATAATTTATAGGGGAAATTTTGGATCTTGCAGTTCATTCTGTCAATTTCCTCCCCACATAACTGTCACTTTACTGAGATCGCACTGAAGAACTCAGATTTTTTAAAATAGCTGTCCTACTTAGTTGGAAAAGACAAAAATCTTCACACTAAGGTAGATGATGGTCACCCCTATTTTGAAAATACTCAGTAGAAAATCACCCTTCCTTCTCAGGACCTTGAGATCTTGACTTCAGGATTCAGAGATGAAAATTGAACGTTGGTCTCTGAAAGCTCAAACACTGTAGCTTCCTGAACCTGAAACTTCCTTGTTGTCATGGTTACATTTTGACTTACAGGTTTGCACTTGAGGACAAGGAAAGAACCAGTGACGTCAGCAACTGCTACCATCTTCCCGAAGTTTGCATGCTCTAAGTACCATCTGCCCACACTCAAAATGGGTCTTCTTCATTCTTTTCTGGATACTCAAGAGATGCCTGCAGTTATGGGCATGTATGTACACAAGAAGAAAATTAAAGCCTAATTTTGTGTAGCTCAAGTTATAAAGCATGTAAGGAAGATACTGCTAGCCCAAGCACATAGGCCTCAATATGTCTGATAGAATTGAATACAAAATAATATTGATTTATGTACACAATGCTCCACAGAAGGAAAAGAAGGGATTTTAAGTCCTGGGGTCCACTGCAGGCTTTGCCATGAATGAACTGTGTTCTTGCTGCATAATCACTTAACAGTGATGAGTCTCAAGCTGGTGATTTAGTTCAAATGGTACCTTGCCTACCTTGCAATCACAATCTGGTATCACACACACACACACACTAAAAAACAATGATGAGCTTTGATTTGAGCATTTGTTTAAAATTACTAGACTACAAACCTCAGTTCTAACAAAATTGAGTGTTACTGCAGCAAAAACTGAAGATCTGAGCTCGTGAGTTAGAAATCAGGACCGTTAATCCACCACTTTCATGCTGGGTAACGTAGGACAACTTCCTTCTCTCTGAGTTTTGAGTCTTTACATGTAAAAATGGAAGAATAACTATGTCATAGATTACTCTGGGTAATAAATAACATGTGAAATCACTTAGACCCCAGTAGATGCTTAATAACTATTTATTGAATCTAAATCTTCAGAATCTTAGGGTTTCCTTCTATCCCCTTACCAGGGCGGCCCCTATTCACTCACACTTCTCTCCTGTATTCTTTTCCATTATCAAGAATAGTTCATATCAAGAACTCAAATCAAATAAGCCCCCAAAGCATTAACCCAATCTAAACATTGACAAGTTAACTTAATAGACACTTCTCAAGAGAAGTACAAGTAGTTTATAGATACCAGAAAAAACATGTTCCCATCTTAAGCAATTAGGGAAATGCAAATCGAAACAACTCTGAGATTCCATTTTACTCCAGTCAGAATGGCTAGTGTCAGTACACACACACACACACACACACACACACACACACACACACCAAATGCTGACAAGCACAGAGGAAAAGAAACGTTTTTACATTGTTGGTCTGAATGTAAACTAATAAACCACTGATAAAATCAGTATGGAGAGTTCTCAAAAACCTAAAAATTGAAATTCAGTTCAACCCAGCTATACCTCTCTTAGTATATTCTCAAAAGAGTTAAAAACATACTCCAGTAATGCATGCATACCCATGTTTATAACAGCACAATTCACAATATCTGAGCTCCGGACACAGCCTGGAGGCCTATCAATGGACAAATGGATAAAGTAAATGTGGTGTATATCTCCAGTGGAATCTTATCCAACCACAAAGAAGAATAAATCTGTAGTATTTTCTGGAAGATGGATGAATCTTGGGACTCTAATGTTGTCAGACACAGAAAATTAAATACTGCATAGTTTCTCCTATATGAAAAGCCCTAAACATAAAAAAAGAGTAAAATACAAGCACAGTCCTGGGGAGGGAGAACAGAGGAAGGGGGAGGGAAGGTTGGAGGGGAAAAGGGATTAAAAATGATCAAGATATGATATATATATCCATATATAATACACTGATTCTAAGAACAAATGTAAATAACATGTATGCAAATGTACAACAATAAAAAGTTGTCTCAAGGTTTTCTTTTCTGACATGTATTTTGGGGGCTTCTGGACACAGAGCTGAAGAATCCCTTAAGGAGAATTCTCCCAGTAATTATTAAATGCCTTTGTATTTGTGTCAGATGGGATCCAAAGAGTAAGTTAATAAGTTAATCCAAAAATTAAGTTAATATTAAGTTAAAAATTAAGTTGATATGAATAGAAAAGTAACCTGTGTTAGGAGGAAGATGTCTTCACCAGGCTTGACCTACAAGGAGAAGAAATTCAATTAGGTCACAACTGTCCTCATTCCCCCTTACTCTGCCCCATCTAACTGATCACTTTGGGTGTGCTCAGCCCAGTTCCTTAGGTTTCTCCCTAGACCATCTTTATTTCAGGGACCCTAATCACCTGTGTATATTTGGGGGCAAAGCAGGCAACCCCACATACCCAGGAGGCACCGTCACCCAACACTGCCTTCTTCTAGAGTGGACTAGAAGAGCATCCAGGCCCTCACTTCGAGGTGCTCTCTGCAATGCCTCCACCTTGATTTACACTGTCTTATGTATCAACTGATAAGTTGGAAAGGAGAAATTATTGTTATTATTATTTTTGAGACAGGGTCTCGCTTTGTATCTCAGGCTGGCCCTGAGCTCACAGTAGCTCAGGTAAGCCTTGGACTCAGCAATCCTCCTGCCTCTCCTCCCTAGTGCTGGGATTACAGATTTGAGCCACCAAACCCCGCATTTGTGGTATGTGGTACTGATTGCTGGTGGGCGTGAGTCCCAGGTTTGTGGAAAGAAGAGCTCGCTTTAAATTTACAACAATCATTTATTTCGTATGCTTACCTTAACCAGCTTCTCAGGCTGATCCTTGGTTTCTTTAGCTATGATTAGGATTTGATATAATGTAAATTATAGTATTGTTTTTTAGGATGAAGTCAGATGGCTTCTGTGTGCCACAGGACCAAATAATGTTATTTAAGGCCAACGTTAAATTATCATTTACTGAGTATCATGGAGCAGTGTGCTGGCAAGTTTAGTCACTATATTCAGTCTAGAGCATCTACCCATCAGCGAGGTGGCATTGGACAAGTCAGTCTCCCTAAGCCTTAGGTTGTTGATCTCAGAAACAGAGATATAACAGCATCTAGTTCACATGATTATGAGGAGGGTTACATAACAAGAGCATTTGAGAATGTTACACAGAAAGACTGGCTCGTAATAAGCATTCAGCAAATGTAACCTACATTATTGCCAGTGTTATACAGTCAGTGGTATATATGTTCACATGAATTTCAGTTATGAAGAAGTGACTGGAATGAAAGCTGAGAGCAATGGTTTTATTTTGTGCTCTCAAAATGAACAGAGCACAACTAAAAGAGAAAATGACCATTCAAGCTGAATACTGAAAACAGTTATGAGTCAGATCAAGAAGGAAAGTACATGGAGATCTCTCAGAAAACTAGGACTTGGGGTCCCATTTGACCCTGCTATCCCCCTGCTAGGAATATACCCAAAAGAATTTAAAAACTCACATTGGAAAGACAGATGTACACCCTTGTTCATAGCAGCTCAGTTCGTGATAGCTCAATCTTGGAAACAACCCAAATGTCCATCAACTGGAGAGTGAATAAAGAAGATGTGGTTTTTTTATAAAATGGAGTATTACTCTGCCATAAAGAATGACAAGATCGATCCATTTAGGTGCAAATGGAGACACCTAGAGGATATACTAATAAGTGAAATCAATAGATCACAGATAGACAATTTCTGGATCTTCCCTTTGGTTTGAACACCTGTAGATGCAAATGAGTTCTAGAAAGTAGGACAGCTTTTATAGAGTGGAATATTTCTATAGGAAACTTGGTGTGGGAATGTGATGAGGGGAAGGAATAAATATGATACAGAAAGAAAATAAAAGAGCATGTAAAAAGGGGGTGAGGAGGGGGGAGTGGGTAGGGATATGGGTAAAAATAAGAATTAACTTGTGTCATATACTGGTACAAATTCCCCAATGTTATACGTGATTTTGAGATGTATATAAATTGTACCAATAAAGAATTCAATTAAAAAAAAGGAAGGAAAGCACAAAGTGTTATATCCCAACCACATAATAACCTCAGTAACTCAATAATAAAAGCTTATCAATCCAAGATTAATAAGGGTATGACCTAAAAATCCAAAGAAGGAACTGCCAGAGTAAATATATATGTGAGAAATTGTCCACCGCAATCAGGAAAATAAACAATAAAGTTATCACAACATATTATTTCTTTTTTTTTCCTTCTTAAACTGGGGAAAAATTAAGCTCGCACACAGTTCTGTTACACTGCAAGGAAAATGACTTCTACACGTTCTTGAACATTGCGCAATTGGAACAAATTTTTTGGAGAACAATCTGTTGACACCCATTGAAATTAAAAATGGACATATACTTTAACCATACATTTCTATCTGTACAGAAGTATATGCAGACAAAAATGCCTAGGAAAATACATATTGTACCATAGTCCTTGGCCAGCCAGAGAACAGAAGATAAGTAACATAAATAGGGAAATATGTATAACTTGTAGTACACTTAATATACTATGAAATACCTTAAAAATGATTAGATCTGACAGTGTCACAGAAGGGTCATGATACATTGATAAGAGAAATAAAGCTTTAGAATGAAGGCTTTCATTTCTGTGAAAGCAGATTTTATATACAAATGTACAGTTGGTCGTAGA
>PVIC010045858.1:0-14454 GCA_004025085.1 Thryonomys swinderianus
TCCTCCTGCTTGTCTCCCAAATGCTGGGATTATAGGCGTGAACCACTATGCCCAGCACTACGGTATGTGGTTACTAGGGATCAAACCAGGTACCTTATGCTTGCTAGGCAAGCACAAGAACCACTGAGCTAAATCTTCAGCTTTTTTTTTTTTAAACAGAGTCTGTAGTCCAGGCAGGCCTTGAACTCTACCCTAGGCTGGGTTTGAACTCTCAGAGATCTTCCTGCCTCTACTTCCCAAGTATTTAGATTACAGGCATGAGCCACCACATCTGGCTGCAAAGTTGATTTCTGAACTGGGAACACAGAACAGACTCAGGTGCAAGCTGGCCCTAAAAGACAGCCTGGAGGAACTAGCCTGTACCCTTCATGGGTTGTTTTAGAGGTGGCCAGAGAAATCTTACGACCTAGGCAAGTTATCTGGGAATGCCTTGATTTCCCTACTGAAAAGTAGAGATACCAATGACCATTATTCAAAAAAGACCCACAAGATAGCATCTATGGACTTTACTGAAGTCTTGGATAAGCATATCTTGTCAGTGCTACTCTGTTCTTTTTTTTTGCATCAGTATAGTTGCCCGAGGGGATTTTAATTTGGCTTCAGGTCCTCTTGCTGTAGCTATTCTTAACTGATTGTTGTTAACATTTACTCTGAGATAAGGGGAAGGGGAAGGAAATTCCCCCTCCAAACCACAATAACAACTCTATCATAGCAGATTGAAACTATTAATTCACTTATCTTCAACTTCAGTAAGAGTCATTTTCGGAGAAGAGTCTTCTGTTTTGATAGTTTAACATTTAGTGTTTCATTTTAAACCTCACTTTCTAGCACTTATTTTACATGAAAGTCTGAGTTGCCAAGCTGCGAAGGATTCTAGTAAGAAATGTTGTAGATACCAAAAATGAGCAATTCTTTTTCTAAGTATTAAGGTTGCAGCGATTTGAACTAGGTTTGTTCCATCAAATCAGATTTCCCCCACAAGACAATTTGCAGTTTCCTTTTCCATCACTTGGGCTGTAAGCATGAGCAATAATAAGTGCAAACTAGTGTTCAGCGGCAGCTCTAGGTTTTGTTTTTTTGAGACAGGGTCTCGCTTTGTAGTTCAGGTTGGCCCTGAGCTCACTATGTAGCCCAGGCAAGCCTCGAACTCAGCAATCCTCCTGCCTCTGCCTCCCGAGTGCTGGGATGACAGGCGTGAGCCACCACGCCCAGCCGGCCTAGTTTTGATACTATATCCAAACCACGCCAGGCGTGTGCATTGGGCATTGTGGGGAGCTACACATTTTGCAGCAGGCACTTGCACACTGATACCTGTACACGGTCGTGATGGGAAACATGTGAGTCTGGTTGCAAAGGTTTGCTCAGTGTGAAATCCGCTCCTAACACAATGGCCGGACTGAAAGGAGTTTCATTACAGGGCCGGGCATTGCTTCCTTCTTTGGGGACTATAAAAGGTGAATGCATTACTTTCGAGTTTAAAGTTACCACAAAACTTCAGCATCTTAACCTCAGAATCGACTCCTAAATTTACACAGAGAACAAGAGGCCTTGAGCCAGCTGCAACTGGCTGTTTGATCTGTGTTAAGTTCCAAAAACCTGGGAGAGTTCAAAGGAGGGCCAGGGGCGACTTGCACTTTAATCCTGCTCTTCTTGTCTGCCCCCCCATCCCCATCCTCTGGTATGAACTCCAGTGAGGCCTCAGATTCTAGAACAAGGGGAAAGCGCCTTTCCTTATTGATAGTGATAGGCCCTTTGGTCCCAAAACATCCCTCAACAGATGTTAGAGAATGTGATCATAAAGCAGAGCGGTATCTGTTACCACCTTTAAGGCCGTTTTATTTCTAGCTCTCTGAATTCCACTGGATAAGGTTTAATCCGCACCCCCCCTTCAGAACACCCTCTTGAGGACATAGAATACAGGAAAAGTAGTTATGGCTTCAGATAAATTGCTGACTTTGCTTTAACAGGAGCTGCCCCCTCCTTACCTTTCCAAAAGGAAATGGGGAAAGGATATAAAGGATAGTTCTGAAGGAATACCAATATTAAAACAAGAATTAGCTTATATTATTATTCAAGGTGCTATATTTGGAAATGCAATAATGTCCTTCTCCTTTTTTTTTTTTAATCTAAACAGTCTGGATGTTATTTTAGTCCAGCTGTATTGTTGGAAGATGGTTTTAGGTTATTTTAACTCTGGCTAGTGGATATATCTCATTGATCCTACGAAGAATGGAATTGAATGTGGACTTTGAGGCCATGAAGTGAATTATTGCCTTAGAACTGATCTAGCCTAAAATCTACTTTCCATCAAAGGAGGAGCTATCAAATGAAGCTAAGAACAGACTGCACAATCTGAGCTGAGAGGCCAAGAAGCAATAGCTATCAAGCCTATTAATGCTTAAGAATGGTAGTATTGCCGGGCGTGGTGGCTCACGCCTGTAATCCCAGCACTCGGGAGGCAGAGACAGGAGGATTGCTGAGTTCGAGTCTTGCCTGGGCTCCATAGTGAGCTCAGGGGCCAGCCTGAACTACAAAGTGAGACCCTGTCTCAAAAAAAAAAAAAAAAAAAAAAAAAGAATGGTAGTATTATTGCTCATAAATAAATAAAACTAGAGATTTTTTCTTTCTTTTTTGTAGGGGGCAATCAAATCTAGGGTGTTCCAACCCTGAGCTATATCCAAAATCCTTTTAAAATTTTACCTTTTATTTTGAGGCAGAATCTTAGCAAGTGGCTCAAATTGGCCCTGAAGTTTTTAATCTTCCTACCTCAGCTTCCCGAGGAGCTGGGATTGCAGGCCTGTAGCACAGTGCCTGGCTCCTATCACTGGACCACAGTGTCTCCATCTTCCCCACAGCAATCCTCCTGCCTCTGCCTCCCAAGTGCTGGGATTATAGGCATAAATCACCATGCCTGCTATTGTGGTATGTGATATGGGGGATCAAACTTGGGACCTTGGGCTTTTGAGGCAGATGCCAGAACCACAGAGTTAAATCTCTGACCCCAAAATTTACTTTCTATAGCATAAACCACACAAATTTAACAGATAAATAGTGTCAAGGAGTAGGCAAAAGGACAAGAAAGGCGGGCTGTCCAGGGTGACAGTGACACCAGAGTGTGTGGCTTTACTGCCCTGTCACTGAGTCCACGGAAGCCCTCTACTTCCACATGTCCTACCTACTCTGACACACGCCCATGCCCTGCCCTGCACTCATTCTAAGCATAGCGGTGTGGTGGTCAGCTTTCTGTCACTGTCACAAAGTTCTGGAAACAATTCACTTCAAGGAGAAAGGTTTTTTTGGCTCACAGTTCTAGTATTCCTCAGGATTGTCTGGGGTTGTTGTTTTGGGCCTGTGATTAGAGAGTGTGTCGTGGTGGAAGGGGTGATATAGCAAAACCACTCACCTTGTCAGTCAGGAAGCGAAGTAAAAAGAAAAAGAAAGAAAAATAGAAGGAAGGAATAGAAGGAAAGAAGGAGAACAACCAGAAGAGTTGGGTCCTATAGTCCCTTTGGAGGTCCATCCCCAGTGACCCAAGGGCCTCCCACTGTCCCCCTAAGTGCCCCACCACAGGGTCAGATCTGCAGCAGGAGAGCTTGGGGAGCAGTCCACACACTGCAAGGAGGGCAGCTCTGTGTTTTCATTACAAATCTTCTGAATACTGTACCAAGTTCAAGGTGAGAGACAGTTTGGTAACGTGAGTACAGGGCATGTTTGAGAGTTATCCAGATTGTATGTCTCAAGAGTTGTGTGTGTGTGTGGGCCAGAGGGTTAGCTCTGTGGTTCCGGCGCCTGCCTCGCAAGCGCAAGGTCCTGAGTTCGATCCCCGGTGACCACATACAATGTTGGGCGTGGTGGCTCACGCCTGTAATCCCAGCACTCAGGAGGCAGAGACAGGAGGATTGCTGAGTTCAAGGCTTGCCTGGGCTACATAGTGAGCTCAGAGTCAGCCTGAACTACAAAGTGAGACCCTGTCTCAGAAAAAAAAAAAAAAAAGAGTTGTGTGTGTGTCTGTGTGCGTATGTGTGTGCGGGTGCACGTGCATGCACATGAGCCCTGTACGTGCTCTGTCCACGGTGAGTGCTGACATTCTTCCGTTGAGGGTCTGTTCCCTGCTCTGAACTTGGGAAGCCCTTCGTGGTTACCTCCACAGATGCACAAGCTGGGAGTGGCTCGGTGGGCCGAGCTGAGCTTTGCAGGCGTGTGCTGTCCACCCAAGGCGCTCACCTTTGGATCCAGGCATTTTTTCTGAGCAAGGCTGAGTTGTATGGGAAGATGGAAAACAGGGTGGGATGGGGGAAAAGGAGGAGGACAGAAATGAAAATGTGGCTGCTTCAAGACTGAACACAGAGGGATGTTGTTCCCATCTGTATTTGACACTGTTCTAGAAACTGGGCCCCACTGTGAATGAAACAGACACAGCTATGTAGCTACTCTCTTAATGGTTACTGTAGATTCTGTAAATTTATTGAGTCTTCTGTGACTGGGAGAGGCAAACTCATGTTTTCACATAATCATAATCAATGTTTATAATTATCCTGTAATCATTTTCACGGGAATTTATTTTTTGAAATAGAATATCTCTTATTTTGGGTAAATAAGCAAACCTAAGGGAGTTTATGATTCACTTTTTCCTTTCTTTTTGAGACAGGGTCTCACTATGTAGTTCAGGCTGGCTTTGAACTCACTGTGTAGTTCAAACTGGCTTGAAACTCCTGGTGATCTTCCTGCCTTAGCCTCTTAAGTGCTGGGATTGTAGGTATATATTGCCACACCCAGTGATGATTCATTTTCATCATGTCTGCTAAATTATCTCTAGATTAGCTTTTCCAATAAAAACTCTCAAGTAGCCGGGTGTGGTGGCTCATGCTTGTAATCGCAGCATTCGGGAGGCAGAGACAGGAGGCTTGCTGAGTTCGAGGTTTGCCTGGGCTACATAGTGAGCTCAGAGCCAGCCTGAACTACAAAGTGAGACCCTGTCTCAAAAAAAAAAAAAAAAAAAAAAAAAACTAAAACAAACTCTCAGGGATCTGCTTGTACACAGACAACTTGATTTTTTTTTTTTTAATTTTTTGAGCCTGGGTCTAGCTTTGTAGTTCAGGCTGGCCCTGAGCTCACTGTGTAGCCCAGGCAAACCTTGAACTCAGCAATCCTCCTGCCTCTGCCTGCTGAGTGCTGGGAGTACAAGCCTGAGCAACCATACCTGGCATTGTGGTATGTAGAACTGATTGCTGGTGCCCATGAGTCAACCCACCTGACATTGTTGTATGTGGTTACCAGGGATTGAACCAAGGACCTTATGCTTGCTAAGCAGGCGCCAGACCCACTGAGCTAAATCTCTGATCCAACTTGTGGGTTTTTTTTAAATTGAATTCTTTATTGGTACTTTTTTTTTTTTGAGACAGGGTCTCACTTTGTATTTCAGTCTGGCCCTGAGCTCACTATGTAGCCCAGGCAAGCCTTGAACTCAGCAAGCCTTGAACTCAGCAATTCTCCTGCCTCTGCCCCCTGAGTGCTGGGATTACAGGCGTGAGCCACCATACCCAGCACTGTGGTAGGTGGTATTGATGGTTGGTGGGCGTGAGTCACCACACCCAGCATTGTATGTGGTTACCAGGATCGAACTCAGGGCTTTGCACTTGTGAGGCAGGCACCAGAATCACTGAGCTAAATCTCCAGTCCTGTTTTGGACTTTTTTTTTTTCTTTTTGGAGACAGGGTCTTGCTTTGCAGTTCAGGCTGGCCCTGAGCTCATTATGGTGCCCAGGCAAGCCACCGCGATCTCAGCAATCCTCCTGTCTCTACCTCCCAAGTGCTGGGATTACAGGCGTGAGCCACCACGCCCGGCATTTTAGTATGCGGTGTTGACTGTTGGTGGGCGTGTCTCCACGCCCAGCGTTATGTGTGGTTACCGGGGATCGAACTCAGGTCCTTGAGCTTGCGAGGCAGGCGCCGGAACCACTGAGCTAACCCTCCGGCCCCCTGTTTTGGATTTTGAAATAAGGTCTCTCTGCGTATTCCAGGCTGTCCATTAACTCACTATGTATTTCAGGCTGGCCTTGGACTCACGGTGATTCTCCTGCCATAGTCTGTGTGTGCTAGGATTCCAGGCATGCGCCTCTGTGGCTAGTTTAACCATTTCTGTTAGTTAGATGATGGGCACAGAAACCTAGAAGACATTTCCCTGGAATGGGGGAGAAATACTTTTCCTATACCTTCTGGTTTTCCATGTCTAGGACCTGCAAAGAAAATTAATAAGAGAAAAGGCATACATGTTTTATTTGATGTGAATATTTTCCTTTTTCAGTATGGGAAATGAACCCACTGGGACTGTAGCTCCATCTTCAGCCTTGCATCTTTTATTTTGAGAAGGTTTTGATAGGTTGTTGCCAGCCTGCAGCTGTGCTGGGATTATAGGTGTGTGCTGCTGCCTCCTCCTCCTCCTCCTCCTTTTCTTCTTCCTCCACTTCTTTTTCTTTCTCTTTTTCTCCCTCTTCTTCTGTTCTATTTCCTCTCTTGCCCTCTTGCTCGCTCCGTATCCTCTTCTTCTTTCTCTTCTTTTCCCTCGTTTTCTTCTCCTCCTCCCTCTCCTACTGAGATGAGCTGTCACCGTGGCCCAGGTTAGTCTCAAATTCCTGGACTCGAATCATCTCCGTTCCTCAGTTTCTGGAGTACCTGGGTGGGCCTTGAGGTGTGTGCTACTATTATAGGCAGAAAAGCCAGCTAGACATATGTAGGCAGATAGACAGGGCCGGCTCTTGAAAGACTTACAAAAAGGACATCCTCAGAGGTCAACACCATCAATGAGAAACTACACTGCCAGATAGCAGTGAGTGGCAGACCTCATTTTCCCAGGATGGAATGTCAAAATCCGGATCGGCTCCTCCCTGGGAACGCAATGATTGCAAATTCCCTGGACAGGGGGCCAGGACTTTGAACCACCTGGAGGAGTCTCCTGACAAGCAAGACCCTCTAGGGCTTGATTTCTCATTGGACCCTATTCAATCGAAGTTGCTGAAGTAACTATGCTTGTCATTTACCCATTGGTTAGCCACGGTTTGCCCATTTCTTTCAAATCTTGTTGGAAGCCCCCACTGTACTCATTGATTAATTGTAGCTCATCTACTTTTTTTGAATCTTATTGGTAGCCCCCTATTTCAGACCTGTCTCACCTCATGGCTTTGCTCCATAAAAGCCCTGTAAAAAGTGAGGTAGGGGGGTTACCCACTTTCCGGGTTCCCTCTTCTGTCTCTCTTAAGGCAGAAGCTTTCTCTTTCAATAAAATTTCCTACCCAAACCTCTGTCGCTCCTAAAATTCATTCTTCGATTTTTAGAGAACACGAACTCGCGTTTCAGGTGGGGAGTTAGGTCTTAACTCTCCTGCATCACTACCTCACCTAGCTAATATTTAAATTTTTAGGTGCATAGAGAGTTTCAGAGAAAGAAGTAAAGCCCCAGGGACTGGCAAGGCCTGGAGGATTACCAGGCAGCTAGTGTCTGGAGGCGTGGAGAGACGAAGGGGAAGGGGGTGGGCTTCCGGGCGGTCAGCTGTGGGAACTCAACAATGGAGGATGAGGGTCACTGTGGGGTCATTATTGCAGCCCATCTTTGTGCCAGTTTTGTGTCTCCAGTGACCATAGTTGTCTTTTTTCCACCTGGTACAAGAGGGGAGGGACAGGGCTTCACAAAGGGAAATTTATTTTCTGTTTTAGGAGATGGGAGCAGGGCAGAGAACTCTTTCTATGTATTGTTCTTTTCCCTAACCCCTACTTACATTTTAATTTTTTTTTTCAAGACCTGGTCTCGCTTTGTAGTTCAAGCTGGCCCTGAGCTCACTATGTAGCCCAGGCATGCCTTGACCTCAGCAGTCCTTCTGCCTCTGCCTCCCGAGTGCTCAGAGAACAGACTTAAGCCACCAAGCCTGGCATCTGTGGTATGTAGTACTGATTGCCAGTGGGCGTGAGCCCCATGCCTGGTATTGTTGTATGTAGTTACTGGGGATTGAACCAGGGACCTTGCACTTGCTAGGCAGGCGCCGGAACCACTGAGCTAAATCTCTCGCCCACATTTTAAATTTTGAGACAGGGTCTTGCGAAGTTGCCCAAGCTGGTTTTGAACTTGGAATCCTCCTGCTTCAGCCTCCTGAGTAGCTAGGGTTACAAACGTGTGCCAGTGTGCCTGGCTAATTTGCTGCTTGTTGTCTTTAGTTCAACCAATTCTTTTTTTTTTTTTTTTTGAGACAGGGTCTCGCTTTGTAGTTCAGGCTGGCCCTGAGCTCACTATGGAGCCCAGGCAAGCCTCGAACTCAGCAATCCTCCTGTCTCTGCCTCCCGAGTGCTGGGATGACAGGCATGAGCCACCACGCCCGGCGTCAAACCAATTCTTGTGCCAAACTGGGTTATCTCAGGTATATATATATATATATATATATAATATATGTATACACTGCAACAAAGTCTGGAGCCTGTGCATGCTAACACAGCCCTGAGAAGCAGATTCTGACCCACACAAGGACAAGGCTGAAAACCATGCTCCTCCCTCTTCAGCCTGGGCATGTGCCCCCTTGGTGTTCCACTTTGGGATACAGGTGTCCTGTGGAGGTGGGCAGGGTGAGCCTGTCTGGACCAGCCATGGTCAGGGGAGGTCTCTGCCCACAGAAGGCCTTCGTGAAAGTGTGGAGTGTTGACGGACCACAGCGAGCTCGTGGTGTCTCTGCCTGGCTCCTTCCTTGCTGTTCTTAGAGAAGCTGAGAAGCAGCCACCACTCCTCCTGCAGGCAGGATCCACCCTTCAGCGGTGAGCAGCGTGGTCAGGAGACAGGCGTCAAATGTCAGCTCCTTCAAGGCCTGCTGCATCCTGAAAGCCACATGGCCCCAGGTCACAGCGTTTCTAGGACATCCAGAGTCCCATGCCTGAGTGGGAGGAGGGAGAGACTTGGCCATCTCCGCCCCATGTGGGGCTCAGTTGGTCCATGGATAGATGTTTTCTGACAGTCCCTCCCAGACTGGCTGGAGCTTTGTTGAGCCTGTCACAGCCCAACTCCCCCTGTGCCCACTCCCCCCCCCCATTTATTTATTCTTGGGCTCGGAACATGGGGCTCACATGCTAGGTGAGCACTGTCATAGAGCTCTGCCCCAGCCCTTTCTGCTATATTCTTTTCTTTTTTTTTTTTGAGACAGGGTCTCGCTTTATAGTTCAGGCTGGCTCTGGGCTCACTATGTAGTCCAGGCAAGCCACCGCAAACTCAGCAATCCTCCTGTCTCTGCCTCCCGAGTGCTGAGATGACAGGCGTGAGCCACCACGCCCGGCACTGTGGTATGTAGTATTGATGGCTGGTGGGCGTGAGTCTCCACGCCCAGCATTGTATGTGGTTACTGGGGATTGAACTCAGGACCTTGCACTTGCAAGGCAGGCACCGGAACCACTGAGCTAACCCTCCAGCCCCTCTGCTATATTCTTTAAAATATTTTTTTTCTCAGATAAGATCTCATTAAGATGCTCAGATTGGTCTTGATCTCAGTCCTGTGCCTCAGTCTCCCTACTGCTAGGATTACAGGTGTTGGTCTCCGCACCTGGCCCTACCGATGATTCTGAGCTCACACTAGTTTTCTATACTTTCTATTTCCTTTCTGCTCTGTTCTCTTTCTTCTTTCAGTTTTATTTCTTCATTTTTCCTTTTTTTTTTTGAGCTCTGTGAGGAGGGAAACTGGGGCCTTGTGCTTGTTGGGCAGATGCTTTACCACTGAGTTACACCCTCTGTCTCCTCTTTCAGTTTGAACAGGATTAATGAGGCTTTTGTCTTCTCTCAGAATCTGACACCTTTTACTTCCATCCCACTGGATATCAAGCAGGGACCTTGTGAAAGAGATCAGGGCAGGTGTAGTGGCACCTGTGATCCCAGCACTGAGGAGGCTGAGGCAGGAGCATCACTGTGCATTTGAGACTAGCCTTGGCTGCACGGTGAGTGTAAGGTCAATCTGAACTACATGGCGAAACCCTGTCTCAAAAAGGAAGAAAGCAATCAACGTGGGATGCAAAATGAGTGGTTGCTGTTTCCTCTGCAGCGCACCTTCGCCACCTTTCTTCGTTCATGCTGTGAGAGTTGGTCTGATCGTCAGCATGACTGGACTGAGAAACACCTAAGAAACTGGCCAAACCCCCTTCTGGTTGGGGCTTGCTGTTTCCGAAGATGACTGACAAGTAGGACCGCGTACTAAGGGAGAGACCAGCCTAGAAAGTGGGTGGCACAGTCCCGAAGCTGGTGGCCGGATGGGGCAAACTCAGAAGACAGGGAAAGCTCACCGGCAGAGCGCCTTGCCTCCGCTGCCTTCTCTCTCCTCCCCTGCCCGCCGCTGTGCTCCTGCTTTACCGCTGGCCGCAGTAATGGAGCCAGCGCACCACGGACTCGAGGCCCTAAAACTACAAGCCAAACGAAATCTTTCCTCTTTATGCTGTTTACCCTAAGTGTTTTTTGCCACAGTGAAAAAGAACGACGGACACACATCCTAAACCTCAGGCTTTCCTGCGTCTTTCTCTACCGTCTACAGCCCGTGAGCGTTTCCTGGAGGCGCCGGGGCTGGGAAGACATTAAAGGCCCAGACCGGGGCAGGTGGGTGGAAGGGGACATGCAGGTGACACACAGGTGGGACATTAAAGACAGGGCTGGAGGATCCAGGTGTGATGGGGAGAAGCAGAGGTCACCGGGAGGAGAAGGGACAGAGACCCACGGGCAGCAAGCAGCCCCGGGGGGGCAGCAGTTCGCGAGCAAAGACACAAGGCAGCAGCAGGCGACAGCACAGACATTCTGGAGAACAGAAGGGCGATCGGGGCGGACAGCCAAGGCCACAGAGGGCTGACTCTGTTTTTTTTGAAGGATTAAGAATGAATCAGTGTTTTCATGAGCATCAGTGCACATGCCATATGTCAGGTGTTGCTGGGGTGGAAAACGCCACACTCAGAGCGACACGACTCGAGCAGCCCCTGCAGCCCCGGCTCTGCTGTGCGGACTCGCGGGAGCTCTGCGGGCCCTGATTCCCCCAGGGACGAGGCGCCCCGGGCCGGCCTCTGTGGGCGCCCGACCCCCACTCCTCCCTCCTGTAAAGCGAAACCCATAAACCCGGCTGGCTCCGGGGTTCCACAGGAGTGAAGTTAGGGCATTCCTAATGACAGATTCCACCGCGGAGGTGAGTTCTCAGTAAACCCTCGTGATAATTACAGGGAGAAAGAGTAGGACGGTAGGTGATTCAGGTCACAGACTCCCTTGCAAATTTGATGAAAGCGACAGACTCTCCTCAGAAGAATAGCACCTGCACATGACCACGGCCCGCTGTCTCTGTGACGTGTGGGTGTGTGTTAAGATCCCTGGGTGAACAGCTCACACTTTGGAAGCCTTTTCCACCTGTGGTCCCAGCGTGGAGGAGGACAAAGGACGTGGAGCGGAGATGTCTTGGGCCCCCAAGTCTGTTCTAGCTCTCCTGGGGACGTGCAGCCCGCCCTGGGGGAAGCCAGGCCTATTGGTTTATCTATTTTCTAGTGCCAAGGGTTGAGCCCAGGGCCCTGGACTTGCGCAATGCATACTCTACTCACTGAGCTATACTCCACCCTTCCAGCCTTATTTTTATTTTTCTTGACTTTCAGCGATTGTCAGAGATTTTAGAAAAGGGAGAGATTGTGCTAGGATTTAGCTCAGTGGCTCCAGCGCCTGCCTAGCAAGTACAAGGTTCCTAGTTTGATCCCCGGTACCGTATACCACAATGCCAGGTATGGTGGCTCACTCCTGGAATCCCAGTACTTGGGAGGCAGAGGCAGGAGGATTGGTGTGAATTCAAGTCTTGGCTGGGCTACATAGTGAGCTCGGGGCTAGCCTGAACTATAAAGCAAGACTCTGACTAAAAAAAAAAAGGAGAAATTATTAATATTATTATAATTATTTTTTATTTATCTATTTTTGTCCTTGGTCATTCCCATATTTTTAGACAAGGTCTTGCAAAGTTGCTCAATCTTAAGATTCTCCTGCCTCAGGCTCACAGATAGCTCTCATCACCATGCTTGACCATTAAAGAGTTTTTTCGTTTGTTTGTTTTAGGACAGGGTCTCGCTTTGTAGTTCAGGCTGGCCCTAAACTCACTATGTAGCCCAGGCAAGCCTCCAACTCAGCAATCCTCCTGCCTCTGCCTCCTGAGTGCTGGGATTACAGGCATGAACCACCACACCCAGCATTGTGGTATGTGGTACTGATTGCTGGTGGGTGTGAGTCACCATGCCCAGTATTATTGTACGTAGTTACTGGGTTTGGAACCAGGGACCTCGCTGGAACCACTGAAATAAATCTTTGGGCTCAAAACTGTTTTTATCTCCTGCTGCCTGGACAGGTGTCTCCTCTTCCTGGGACTGAGCTTGTTACTCTTGCTCTCTGTTCTTCTCCGTAAGTTTCTTATTTGTTTACAGTAACCAGAGCCCAGGTCTGTTGTGTAAAACCAAAAACCCTGGAAGATACATTGGATGAGAAAACACAGGTGTTGGGCCTAAGACCTGAACAGCCTGCATTTTGTTAAAGTACAATGTTCTGCTACAAGATATGAAAAGAGGCTGTATAAATATGTTGAGATGAGACTCCTATTTCCTGGAGATGTTCTCATGTTGGCTGGAGGACCACTTGGCAGGGCCGTTGCTAAGAGACTCAAGCATTACATGAAATGACTTTGAAGTTCATCTTCAACCCAAACTCTAAAACTCTTGTTGGTCATTTGCTGTCAGGCAGTGAGTCACATAAGGTGAGATCCTGGCAGCTGAGGACAGTTACAGCAAAATAACAAAGGACATACAGACATGAGTTGTCTCAGAACTGTATGTAGGCCTACCAGCTGTTAGGGAGTATTTGCTGTAAAAGTTCAAACCACCCATAGGATATAGACAAGTGTGAAGTTTACTTGGAGGAAGATAATTCTGCTATCCCGGCAAGAGGCAATCATTGGTAAGCCATATGAGTTACAACAGGCTTTGAAAGTAGCAGTTGCTATAATAAAAAAATTCAACTTATGGAAAATTTCAACTGTGTCTCTGCACAATTCTTTCATTTCCAGTGGGGTTTGGTTGGGGCTTTGAGAAAAGAGGATCTTTTCCTAATTGTAATCATGTCAAACCAGGCTGCTGGAGTAGAGGTTGTGGATGAGGCTGGAGTGAAAAGCAGTTAATAATGAGATGAATTTGATTTATTTCAGTGCCTTCAATTCTCAAGGTGCTTTTAAAAATATGCTTCTTCTCTGGGGGCAAGTTACTTGGCCACAAAGCTTGCCTATTGTGTGTACTCAGACTGCACAGGAAAAATGTCACAAGGGGTTTGGGGCTGTCTTGGTCCCTAGCGATGAGTTACACATCAACTTTTCATTTACTCTCTGCAGTTTACAATCATCTGACCCCAGTGATCATTCTTCTGTTTTATTTTTGCATTTTTCTGGTACTGGAAATTGAACTCAGGACCTTGTGCTTGCTAGGCAAGTGCAGCATCACTGAGCTAAATTCCTGGCCCTGATTCTTCTGTTTTAGCACATCTTTGAGGGCACATGATATCTAATAACATTATTAATAACGTTATTAATATCTTAATAACATGATATCTAGCGCTGGGGATTTAACTCAGTGGCTCTGGAGCCAGCCTTGCAAGCCTTACCTGAGCCACGTAATAAATCTGTAATCCCAGCACTACAAAGTGAGACCCTGTCTAAAACAAAACAAAACAAAACAAAACAAAACAAAACACACACATGCACACACACAAAGCATGACATTTAAACTGGCCATGGTGGTACATGCTTGTAATGGCAGTTTTCTGAAAGGCTGAGTCAGGAAGATTGAAAGTCTGAGTCTAGCATGGGGGAAAAAAATTTTCAGACACTAGAGAAGCAGTATAGAGGTCTGTATCAGAAAAAAGAAACAAAAAAACCAACACAGGTTTCTTTTCTTTTTGAGACTGGGTCTCACTTTGTAGTTCAGGCTGGCCCTGAGCTCACTATGTAGCCCAGACAAACCTGGCAATCAGCAACTCTCATGTCTCTGCCTCCCAAGTGACGGGATTACAGGTGTGAGCCACCACGCCTGGCACTGTGGTATGTGGTATTGATTGCTGGTGGGTGTGAGTCACCACACCCAGCATTGTATGTGGTTACTGGGGATCGAACTCAGGACCTTGAGTTTGTGAAGCAGGTGCCGGAACCACTGAGCTAAATCTCAGGCCCCTTCTTTTCTTTTCTTTGTTTTTTTTTTTTGAGACAGGGTCTCGCTTTGTAGTTCAGGCTGGCTCTGAGCTCACCATGTTGCCCAGGCAAGCCTCGAACTCAGCAATCCGCCTGTCTCTACCTCCCTAGTGCTGGGATTACAGGCGTGAGCCACCATGCCCAGCTGGGAGGACTGATTTTTAAATGGAGTATCACACTGCCATAAAGAATAATAAGTTTGAGTCA
>PVIC010045859.1:0-14467 GCA_004025085.1 Thryonomys swinderianus
AGCTGAAGAGCTCTGTCGTTCTAGAATAAGGAAGAAGTACTGAATTAAAACCAGTAAGAAAACATTAATCCTTCAACACATTCGTTATCAAGGCCTATTATTGCAGAAGATCATCCAATAAGGCAGATTCATCATTTAGAGACACATTATAGACTGTGTGTGTGTACACAATATACACATGTACATAACCTCCTTTTTCTTTTAATCTGTCATAGACAAATTGCTTATAGCATTTGGAAGATTAAGTCTCTCCGGCTTTCTTTCATTTGTCTACAGGCCATGAAGTTAGCTCAGTGGTCGGTGCCTGCCTCATTTGTCTACCTGTCCTTCTGTCCTCACTATGTACTATACTCGAGAGAGTTAGTCCTTAAGCATTTATTCATGCCAGCCTCTTTACCAGAGAACTGAAACAGACAGTGAGTCTAAGCAAGATCTCAATGTCAGAGTTTCTGCCTGCTGAGAGAAATACAAGAGTAATTGGGATACTTCCTTCAAAACGGATGTTCTCTGTGACGCTTGGGCAGAGAGTATGGAAGAATAGAACAAGGAGGCCTCAGGAGGCGTTTCCGAGGGAAGTATTGACGCCTTGAGAAGACAATTAGATTTTCTGGATAGAGAAAAGCACTGAGACTGATTTCAGCAGAGGGTACAGCTTCTTCACAAAGGCAAAGATGCGAGAGAACACCCTGTGTGTTTAATAAAATGTCCAGGTGTTTGGCACTAGTAGGGCTCAGGGAGGCAGGAAAACCATGGATAAAAAGTGACACTGTCGGGTCGGAGATTCAGCTCAATGGTTCCAACGCCTGCCTCGCAAGCATAAGGTCCTGAGTTTGATCCCCAGTAACCACATACAATGCTGGGTGTGGAGACTCACGCCCACCAACAATCAATACCACATACCACGGTGGTGGCTCATGCCTGTCATCCCAGCACTCGGGAGGCAGAGGCAGGAGGATTGCTGAGTTCGAGGCTTGCCTGGGCTACATAGTGAGCTCAGGACCAGCCTGAGCTACAAACCCTGACTCAAAAAAAAAAAAAAAGAGTGACACTGTCTTAGAGGCACTGTCTTAGAGAAAGACAGCCAAAGGTAGAATCTATGCTAAAAGTCTCCATTCTTCTTAAAGGCTCTATAAAGAAAACAGAAGGTATCAGGGATGGAAAGAGGATGATCAGACAGATGGGACGATCAGCCTGTCTTTGGAAAGACAGACTCCAAGGGCAAGAGATGGGGCTGAGCAGCATGGGGATGAACGCAGTGCTATAGAAACTGTTCACTAAGTTCTTGTGCCGGCTCCGGGGAGAGAAGAGGAAGGCCTGTGAGAACAATTGCAGTGGGCATGAATGATTCGAGACGGATTCCAGAAACCCCACAGACCCAGGACTGACAGGCCCGGTGGCTGATTGAAAGCGAAGCAGCAACACTTGGGGGTAGCTGGCTGGGTGAAATGGCCTAGTCGATGCTCCGGAGGAGGCAGCATGTTACCTGTGAAAGGTAATGTCATTAAAAAGTGCTGCTGCTTCTGATGTGCAAGGTTCGCACCCACTTCTGAAGCCTCATCACAGACATTTTGTGTGGAGTGAGATTAGTGAGGCTGCCAGGGCATTGTGTTCAGTTTGTTTTAATACTCCAAAGACCAGTGAGTCGGATATTTTAAAATGTGGTATTTCAAAGGGGTGGTTTTCTAAATTGTTGTTATTACTTTAAAATGTGCCAACCACAACAATGCAAACAGCACTCACAGGAAGAGACCGTTCAGAAGAAAAGACAAGAAGCATTCTTTTGCAGTCACTTGGTGTTAGAGAGCGTCACTTCTTACAATGTGGCTTTCATGGCTATTTTCAGCACACATAGTAGGAAACTGAGTCACACCATGCCCAGCACAGGGGCAAAAGTACTTTTTATGCTGGTTGGTGCTTGGAAGCAAAATCCCACAGAATTTTCTCTTTCCATGATAAATACAGCACATTATTTAGAAAAACATCAAATATATGCCAGAAACTTTGCGTATCATCTGCCAGAATTCCAGGGGAAAGAGCTCTGACTCCAGCAGAATTTCATATATTGCAATACACGTGGGCCCAGGTTTCTAAAATTGCTAGAATTCTTTCTAACAGTAGCAGCCCAGTCAAATTTGATTTTGGTTATACAGCTCAATTATGTAGCAATAACTTTCTTATTGTACTAAATAGGCAACGTGGTTTTTCATATTCCAAGCAAGCAGACCCTGTGATCTGGATGTATGTTCCTGAGATGGCTCTCTGGGGCATCTCTGGCTTGACTTTACTGACCTAATAGCCTGTAACTCGTGTGTGACTGTAACTGTGTAGGTGGGAGTACAGCTTGCAATTCATGTTTGTAGAACAGCAGCATTTAGAAGCTTAGTAAGATATATAGAAAGTCACGCCCATTCCAGTCCTTCTGAATCAAACTTCCTGAGTCAGTCTGCATTTTACAAGGTGTCCAGACAAGACACCCATTTAGGAGAAGGTGGCCCAAGGCCCATGGCAATCTTCAAGTGGTTCCTAGGTGTGTCTCTGAATAATTACGTTTAGCCAGGTGTGGTGGTGCACACTTTGGGAATAATCCCAGCACTTGGGAGGTTGAGACGGGAAGATCACAGGGACTTAGAGGCCAGCCTGGGCTACATAGTAAGTTCAAGGGCAGCCTGAACTACGTAGCGAGATACTGTCTCAAAACATTTTTTAAAAGTTGCTTAGGACATTTATGTTTAAACCAGGACAATATATATGCTCCTTATCTGAATTATTACTTTTAGTACTTAAGAAAGAACATTTACTAGATGAAATATAATTCTTTGATGTCAGTAAGGTGGCAAAACAGGAGGTTTAACCTGCAAATCCCAACAAAAACCACTATTTATTCAGTTGTTTACTGATTCACCAATTCATGAACTGATTGATTGGCATTCGGGACTGAACCCAGGGCCTTGCACCTGCTGTGTGAGCACTCTACCGCTGAGCTGCCTCACAGGCCGTGGACACCCTAATTTTAACAACCACTCAGAGACAGCATTACTTTCACGGGAGCCTAGGAGTGAAACCCAAGAATAGGTGCCATGAAGACCATAACTAACAGTATGTTTTATCCATATCATCCTCTCCTTCAAGATGACACAGCCACCAGACAGCCTGCACCCGCCACTTCTCTCAGAGGGGGAAAGGGAGAGGAAAGTGAGGCCCTGACTCCACAGCCTCGAGGGACAGAGCCCAGAAGGCCCACTTTTATTTGATCCCATGGGTAACAGCATGGAGTCCGGCTGATTCGACAGTCTGGGGATACTAGGAGGAGAAAAAGGCATGGGGAGGGGGGCTCCCAGTAGCAACCTTGCAGATCTCACAAAATGCTGGGAATCCTACCAATGAGCTCACGCGCTTCATCGGGAAGGTGTCGAAACTAAGACACCACAACTAGCTAGCAAGCAGCCCCATCACTCCCTCTCCTTAGTGAGTGACCCACGCTCCCCCACACCGCAAGGAGTGCATACCGCCCCCTTTAGACAGCACATAGATATCAAATATCCTCAAACACATCCGGGGACCGCCACAGGGAAAATAAATGGGAGGTGTTTGGCGCACAGCTCAGCTTTGCAGCGGCCTCGCAAGAGCACACAGAAACACCAGGGGAACAGGACATGGCTGAAGAAAAAATAAAGCTACACTGGCTGGCCCTCCATAAATAGAGATCTATAACTTCGGGATATAGTTCAGTAGCAGGGCACTTGTCTAGAAAGTGAGAGGTCTTAGGTTTCCCTAGCCCTGGGAAAAGAAAAAGATGGAGATCTATAAGCTGCCTGACAAGCAAAAACAATAATCTCAAGGAAGGACAATGAGTGGCAAGAGAACACAGAAAACTAAACAAAAATCATGATGGCAATATATGAACAAAATGAAAAGTTCAAACAACAAAATATAGAAACCACTAAAAAGAAGCAAACACAAATTCTGGAGCTGAAGAATGAAATTATTTTTTAAAAATTGATTTTACTGGGGCCAGAGGGTTAGCTCAGTGGTTCTGGCGCCTGCCTTGCAAGCCCAAGGTCCTGAGTTTGATCCCGGTAACCACATACAATGCATACAATGCTGGGCATGGAGACTCACGCCCACCAGCAATCAACACCGCATACCACAGTACCAGGCGTGGTGGCTCATGCCTGTAATCCCAGCACTAGGGAGAAAGAGGCAGGAGGATTGCTGAGTTCGAGGCTTGCCTGGACTACGTAGTGAGCTCAGAGCCAGCCTGAACTACAAAGCGAGACCCTGTCTCAAAAAAAAAAATTTGATTTTACTGGTACATTTTATATACACATCATGATCACACCCAACATTGAGAATTTGTACCCATATAAGACCCAACTTAATTTTCATTTTTCCCCATTCCTGTCTAACCTACAACCCCCTGCCTCACATATACACAAGCTTTGTTTCCTTATTTTTACCATCAGTTTTTCTTTCCCTTTTCTTACCTCTACCCCTCTTTTCCCTTTGAATATTTTCTATATCCCAATATCTACCATTTATTTTAGAATTCATTTACATCCTCAGTTTCTCATACCAGAAAAAAGATACGGTATTTATATACCTGTGACCTATTTATTTCACTTAAGAGTATGTCCTCAAGGTATGCCTATGACATGCATCCTGCAGTGGGCTGTTTGTATCATTGAAAGCTCTAAAAGCTTCACCATCGCTGAGGATGTAAACAAGTTAAAAGAAAAATATTAAACATAACTATAACTATAGGAATATGCTAATGTATTCATGATACAAAGAGACATAAATTATGACATCAATAAGAAAATAGTGAAAGGTAGGGAGAAATAAAAGTGGAAAGTTTTGGTTAGGACTGAAGATCAAATTTTTGCTTGAAATGGACTACTATAACTATGTCTTACATAAGCCTCATCGTGATTACAAAAAATCTGCAGTGGATATACGAAAGATAAAAAGAAAGGAATCAATACAAATCTCTAGAAAAAGATCGCATTACAAGGGAAAACAGAAACTATTCAGCCTTTAAAAAAGAAATCTCATGTTTGAGACAACATGGATGGACCTGGAGGAAGACATTTGGCTAAGTGAAACAAGCCAGCCACAGAAAAACAAAACTATGTGATCTTGATTACGTAGAATCTACAACAGTCAAACTCATAGAGCCAGACAGTAGAATGGTAATCAGCAAGAGGAACAGGTGAGATGATAAATGAAGGACACAGTGTTAGTTTTTCAAGATAAACTCTGGAAATCGATACAGCATAGTGTCTATGGCTAACAATATTATACAGTTTACTAAGAGGTGGGCCTTGTGTTTAGTGTCCTACATAAAGCTAAGCAAACATATTAGTGGTGTGGGGGAAACTCTGAGAGAGGTGGTGATGGTTTTATGGGTCTGTCCATACTGCTAAACACACTGACTTGTATATATTAAATATAAGGAGCATTGTAGTTATTGATCATACATAATTAATCATAATCAATTGTAGTTATTAATCATTTCTTAAGTCAAATTTAAGAAAAATTTAAGAAAGTAGTTAAAAAGAAGTATAAGTCATTTCATCATGATGGTCTTTTTATTAATTTTGGGGGTAAAAACTATGGAAATATTCAAGAAGAGATGGATAGAGAACTATACACAGTGTTTTCTATAGCTAAAGTATTCCAAAAGCCAAATTTTAATCTGATTTCCCCAACAGTTCTGACATTTTGCTATTTTTTGAAATCACTTAATAGTTTTTCTCCTGCATATATCTTTTGTCAACTCAAGAAATTTGCTACACTGGTAGCTGACCAATCTCCTGCCCAGTGAAGTTTTATATATCCTCCAGAGAACATTAGCAAGCAGTGGGATCCCACCAAGTAAAATTGAGGGTCTGATTAAAACAGTGCTTTAAATTAAATAGTTCTCCTAATTCATTTCATAGCACAATATGCATATAGAAATGTAGGTAATAAAGTTTTGCCATTACATATTGTATTACAAGTAAAAATATTAATGCTGTAAACTAGAAGTAAGAGCCTCTGTCCTTTGGAGGAAGAATCTCACAAACAAAATGAATATTCACCTCCCCCATATTAAATGTTGGACCATGAATGATGAAATTTTTTTTTTCTTTTTTTGAGACAGGGTCTCGCTTTGTAGTTCAGGCTGGCCCTGAGTTCACTATGGAGCCCTGGCAAGTCTTGAACTCAGCAATCCTCCTGTCTCTGCCTCTCGAGTGCTGGGATTACAGGCTTGAGCCACCAAGCCCGGCATCTGTGGTATGAGGTACTGATTGCCAGTGGGCGTACCACACCCAGTACTGTATGTGGTTACCAGGGATTGAACCAGGCACCTTGCACTTGCAAGGCAGGTGCTGGAACCACTGAGCCAAATCTCTGGCCCTAAATGATGAAATTTTAGCTCAAATGACAGACGGAATCCCAGACCAAAATATTCAAGGTAGAAGGTTTTAAAGTTCATATCAAATTCTCAATGTGGAGTATAATTGTGATGTGTATATATAATGTACCAATAAAACGTACCAATAAAAAAAAGCTCATAATTTAGAAACAGAGTATACTGCTGTTGGATCCAAAAGCAACTCTATCATGTTCTTATTCTGTAAAAAGAGGCCTTAATAGGTAAGACCCTATACTATAGCTTTCAATACATACTCTTGTAGGACATGGTGCACTTCAGGGAAGGAGCATGGGTAGCAGGTATGTGGTGAAATTTATCAGCAGGAAGATAGGGGCTGATATTCGGAACGCCCTGTTAATATGTATATGAGCCTATGGTCAGGGGTGTAGAACCTTTGCTTCATATGGAATTCAACTGGGATATCAGTGAATCAAACAAGATAAGCAAACCTCCCAAAGGTGAAACTCCTGATGCAAGGGAAGGATGTGTTCATCGGTGAAATGGACAGACTCTTTTTCATACAAATAAACATCTTTGAAACACTGATAGTTGTAATTCTTGTAAATGCCATTATTAGCCAACGGACTATATCCCTGAAAAACCACCAGTGACAAGCTGGCTTCAATGACACTGAGGGAAAAAAACAACAGGATTTACATTTTCGTGGACAGGAGCATTACCACAGCCAGAAAGGACTTTCAACAATGGAATTTTCCATTCAATTCGTAGGACGGCACTTGGGAGCTTTGTACACTAAAGTATTACCCAGCTGCGGGAAATAACTGTTCGAACAACAACACATGAGGGTCAGAAAGATCATCAGATTTATTGCCAAAATGGGAAAAGGTATGACTTCCAGAGGCACCTTAATTAATGAGAAGCAGGCAATTCCTTGAAAGGCCGCCAGTGGAGAGGAGCAAACCACTGCTTTCCCCTGCTCACATTTTAGCTCTTACTAGATGTGGAAGTGCTTTAGAATCCCATCTGTAGTGGGCTTGGGTTTGTTTGGTAAGCCACTCAATTAATGAAAGCCTATTCAGTAGAACATTCTTTATTACTTTTTAATCTTTGTTTTTCTTCTATTGCCTCCTCCCAACAGAACATGTCCTGGTGCTGTTTAACATCAGTCCTGGTTGTGTTTTCTCCTTAGCATAAGCCTGGAAGTGGTAGTCAAGTTTATTGCATGCAAGGCCAAGTTTGAGTAAAGTGATTATAGCCAAAGAAACAAATGTGAACAGATAGTCACTTCATCAGTTCCTGCTGAGCCACCCCAGCATCAGCAGAGCTGCACGGGGTGCCTCCCAGGTGACACAGGACCACGGAAGGCAGGACACCAGATCCACGCCCCTGTCCACCCTTTCAACAAGACACATGGAAACCCTCCCCTCCACCCTACTCAGGAGTAAAACTCAAACACTCTCTCCTCTCACAGCACTTCCTTTTTCTGTTGCTTTGTATCAGAAAAATAGGCTGCTTTCTGCTGAGCAATATTACAGTTAATTTGGACTTTTATTCATTATGAACGAAATTGAAATCCATTGGTCATTCCATTTAAGCTACCAGCTGGATGTCAGCCAATATGCAGCTGCTTCCAAATTTGACATATAGGTAGCCTCAAGCTTAGGACTCACAAGCCAGCTTCAGAAATGGTGATTCCAGTGAAATCTGTTATGTCTGACTCTGTCTCTGCTGGACACTATAATAGCTGATGCCATTTTTTTTCTTCCTGGATCCACTAGACTTATGATTGTAAACACCCTCACTTGAAACAAGCTGTAGGAGTCCAGAGGGAAGATTCCAGAAGGCATGGGACCTACTCGCTTGGCTAGGACACTGAGAAAATGAATGAATGATTATCTTCATTTCAGGCACTAAAGGAATCAGAATACATATGACCAAATTATTGAAAAATATTGGCCAGAATGAAAAGTGTAGAAACTAGACATACTTGAAATAAAACCACAGCACTGGCACTAAATACCATTATAAAAACAACTGTTTTTAAACCTTTAGTTTCCTCTTTTGGAAAATTAAAGAAAAATTATACAAGCATCACAGAATGATTATGAAGATAAAAAGAATCATTTACATCAAGCTTTAGTGTACAATAAATGTTAAAACACACACACACACACACACACACACTCAAATCCTTTCCAGGCACAGAACTTCCTTTGAAATGAGTAAGGGCATACAGCCTCTGTTTTAACCTTCACTAAGATACCCTAAACCTCAAAAGAACAGACATAAGAGAAAGTATTTTAAACTCCTAAAAGGAAAAATAGTGTACTTTGCAAAATGTTGTCATAATTACAGTCAATGTTGTTATCATTAGCACATCCTGATGAGCCTGCGGCTCTGGTCACTGGTTCATGGCTCAGTCCATGTAAGAATCACCTCATGGACAGGTGGCCACAGCACTATGGCTGTGAAGTCTCCTTCACAGGAGGGGATCTGGGGATATGACTGTGGACACAATGAGATTGACCAAAAACTTGGCTAACAGTAACTTTATTGGGCTGGAAGCAGATTCTTATAGCAGTGAAACAGTCATGAGGACAATAGGACAAACTTGGAAGAGGGTGAAGAGAAACCACTGTTTGTGAATGAAGTCACAGTTAACCATTACATCTGGCAGAGACAGCTCCATACCTTAAGGAAATATCTTAGTCTGGAGGGTGTGTGAAGCCAGGACACCATACATAGTTATCTAGGGACAGGAACTAGCAGGGTAGCCAACAACAAAGACTGCATCACGTCACCCTCAAGCGCCAGTGCCTGCAGTGACTCAGTTTTTCAGAGTCTGAGGCTCAGCATGCAGTCATATGCTTCTGGCTCCCTCCACACCACGGGAGTCAGTGGGATGGGACAAGGAAAGGAAGTGGGACACCTTAACCTCACTCTTCGGGAATCGCAGATTCAGTAAAGATGTTCATGATTTGTACACTGTGTCAAGAGAATTCCGAAACTCTGTGCCATGTGGATCATTTCGGACTTAACATTTTATTTTTTCTTAAGTTTTGGCACTTCTAGCGGTTAAAAATCCTAGAAATCCCCCTTAATGTTTAGCGATTCCACGCAAAATGCTCATGCCTTGAACTCGGCTCCCAACATGGAGATTGAAACCCCATCAGCTGAGAAGGTACACTGAAGTCCTGTACAAGCCTTGGACAGAAACTAAGAAAGAAGAAAAACTATCTGCATGTATCTGGAGACCATTTTCCCAGAACCAAACCTCATCTCCCAGGGTGACTGCAAGAGGGTGATAATTAGGATTAGATACGAGGTGGCCATCTGCCAACCTGATCTCATCACCTTATCGTCCGGCTCTTCCCTCCCTTTCATGCCACCATCCCTGTTTCCAGCAGCTGAAAATAATGAGACAAGAGCTGGAGGAACTAGCTAACAGACCATATGAGAGACAGCTGTTCCCCCTCAGGAGGCCCAATTGCAAATTTTGAGTGATCACTGGTGAAAAAGTGACAAGTGATTTTAAACTTTCCTCAGAAAACTAATCTTGCTAACTGACTGTTAATGATATCTCCACAGGCATTGGGAAGGAGATTTTTTTTAAAAGTAAGTTTCCAACCTATGAGCACAGAAAAGAGAGGTGCTCGATGCAACTGAGGAAAGGGCTTCCAGCAAAATAGAATTAAGTTTTGAGCGTTTTTCAGTGGGCCTGTGCATTAGCATAGATCATCTCAGTATTTCCTGCAGTGTGATAGCCATCTCATTTATAATAGCCAACAATATATATATATATATTTTTTTTTTTTTGCTTTTTTTTTTTTGAGATAGGGTCTCGCTTTGTAGTTCAGGCTGGCCCTGAGCTCACTATGGTGCCCAGGCAAGCCGCCGTGAACTCAGCAATCCTCCTGTCTCTCTGCCTCCTGAGTGCTGGGATTACAGGCAGCCAACAATATTTTATGTGGCACACAGATGAAATTTTATAGAATGGTATTCATAAATACCAGTATTCATCAATATTCATTTTAATATTTCAGAAAAAAGTATGACTCTACATCAAACCTATGATGTTATAAGTATTGTTTATCAAGACGAGGCTACAATAAAGTTGATTGAAAGAAAAACATTAAATAAACGTTAAGTAAATAATAGCGTAGGTATTAGTGGATATGGAAGGAACATCAGAAGGTGGCATGTCAAGAACCTGGATGGAGAAACCTGCTCTCAGTGCCTCTACCAAAGACCCTTCTGATTGCCAAAAAAGGGTGCCACATTCCACTTCAGTCAGGCAAACAGAACAGCTAGACTTAAACCCTTTGATTCACTCAGATGACCACATTTTGTGAGCCATTTTAGGACGGCAGACAAAAACAGAAGTACCTTGATCATGTTCAGGCAAGAGACAAAAGGATTAGTGGATCATAACAGTTTTATGGCAGTAGGTAAACAAAATGTGTTCACAATTGTTCTTTTTTTGTACAGAAGTCTTTTAAGTAAAGACTGCTTCATGAATATTGCAGAATAATTTCAACAGTAAAACTTCACATCTGGGTGTTAGGAAATAGACTTGGGAATGACACCTACCTTGGGCCCAATCGTCACACGGAACAGTATATTTCGGAAGGAGTGTCCGTCGCTGGCCTGGAAGACTGCGACGTCGGCTGGGCTGTCGGAGCCATCGTGAGCATAGAGGAGAAGGCCTCTGGAGAGTCCATCCAGCCGGAACTGAGAGATGGAGGCTGCGGAGGACTGCAGCATTTGGAGCAACTGGCCGTGGCGTGGAGGATCAAGCACTTCCACTACCACGTCCTGTGGATTGTCATCGTCCCGGATGTCAAGCAGCTGGGTGGTGATGGCTCCCCGCTGTCCCCTGCTAATGTGGAGACCCTCATTTCTCAGCACATATGGGGCCTGTGGAGTGGAAGGGAAAGAGGAAGTCACAGGACCAACACATTGACGGATCTTTCTGTGGCTTTTAAGAAACCACAGATGCTCCAGCAACGTGCTGTCCCAGGGCACTAGCAGCTGTCACAGGTGCAACTGGTGATAGTGACCTTGGTCACTTAGGTTACTTCACACCTTTGAGTTCTAGGTTTCTCAAGCCACTTCAGGGCCACAGTCTGGATAAGAAGTAATCAATGTGAGCTACTGTTTCTAATTTCTCTGCTGTCTTGATGTGCACCATGTCCCCTGCACTGTGAGATTAGTTCAGTGTCACAAAGCCCAAGCAGAGGCTGCAGCCAAGAAGGGCAAAAAGGGCTACGGAATGTGGAGACTCGCATTTGGGAATTAAGCACTTCACTGTAGGCCCCTTCGCAAAATGCTGACACAAAGTAAGATGCCTTTGTATTAGAAACTCACATTATTTCTGGTCTCTGCCAGGCACTCTCTTTCAACTCTCTCGCCCAAATTGACACAGCCCCACCCAGCTCAGTTTGGAAGGCCTGACAAGATCATGGGCTGGATAAGGTGGCACCTGCTAATTCTTTTTTTTTTTTTTTTTTTGAGACAGGGTCTCACTTTGTAGTTCAGGCTGGCCCTGACCTCACTATGTAGCCCAGGCAAGGGTTGAACTCAGCCACCCTCCTGTCTCTGCCTCCCATGTGCTGGGATGACAGGTGTGAGCCACCACGCCCGGCATTGTGGTATGCGGTATTGACTGCTGGTGGGCGTGAGGTACCATGCCCAGCATTGTATGTGGTTACTGGGGATCGAACTCAGGACCTTGTGCTTGCGAGGCAGGCGCTGGAACCACTGAGCTAAATCTCCGGCCCGGCACCTGCTAATTCTTGTGACACTGCTCATATCACAAACTCTGTATGTTTTCCTTGGCACCATCAGGTTTCTCCCACCAACTTGAATAAGCACATAAAATGTTTCATAACGATAAGAGTTAATGAACCACAACAGAAACACACGCACAACATGAGGCCAGAGCCAAAGAAAACATCATCTTAGGGTTTTTTTTAGTATCATTTGAAGTTGGATCATCTAGAACTTTCTCAACACACTTCCTTATTTAACTCAGATAGCTTTCTTTCAAAGCTACACAGACAGCCTCCCAGCCTACTGGAAATTACAATCTCCATTAAGGTCAAGTCCAACTAAGGCATCGTAGTGACCACAGGGTGGGAAATTAGAAAGTAGCTCCTCAGAATTGCTACATGGAAATTCTACAGCTCTGAGTCTTTACAAGGAGAAAGAAAGGCTCATATTCTGAACAAGGAAAGAAAGGTCAGAGGTGATGTCCAGATCCATAAATGGAAAAAAAGCAAATTAACTTTACATAAGAAAATCTCAAGGAGGCTTAGGACCACTACACTGAAATATCAATGAAATTTAAATGAACAAAAATAATTTGAGATTTCTTTCTAAAATTATACTTTATATAGCTAAAAATTTATCGTGAAATAGACATTCCTCCCCTACTCATTTGATTGTGGGAAAAGAAATCCAGGGAACTATGGGAAGTCACCACCTCAGATTAGAAAGGAATTTGCCAATATGGATTCTAAGTGTTTTTTTGGAGTTACTACAGCAGGCCGGTGAAAAGATCAAAACATCTGAGTTTAAATACTAAGGAACATCTAAGCCTGTGAGTCCTAAGACTGTGTGGCTCCGCAACACGTATGAAGAGATGATATGTGTTAAGTTTAAGCAAAATTACACTTATAATCAATTTCTAACCACTCCTAAATTCTGACTTAGCCCTATTGTAATAGCATCACTAAGGAGGGATGAGCTGGGTTATTAATAGCATCTGGCAGCCCTTCTGGTTCAAGTCTACCTTGTTATCTATGGTCCACAGTGTTTTCACTTTTAGGACTGAAGATACGAAAATGCTTGCTAACAACAGTAATCTAATGTCTTTTCTGGAGTCATTACTAACATAATACTAACGTCTGGATACTTGGGTAGCGTTGGTTCCATTATCTTGCTGTTCACACAATTTATGAAGATAAGTATGCTGTAAATTATCCCTGTTCCTTGCACATGGTCCAGCTGTTCAACCCCTCCAGCCCAGTTCTGAGCACTTACTTCTGTTGTGTATTCTGGACACATAAATACAACTTGGCAGGAAAAGTGATGAGACACGAGTGTGAAGGGCCATTACACCGAGTGTTACTGCTTCTACCATGGCTTCTCACTCTGTTTCGCTGGTGCCCACACTGACAACTCATTTAGGCAGATCCTTAATAAGATCCTCTAACGACTACACACAAACTTACTTGCCTAAGAGAAAAGAAAATCTTAACACCTGGAGCAGCCTTAAATTATTCTGCAGGACTACTGTCACATCCAGTATACAGTCAAGTAAGGCACCAAGAGATGATGGTTTTGAGCACAGACTCTGAAGCCAGGTCTAACAGGTACGAGTCGTGACTCTTAGCTACGGACCACACACAAATTACATAATGATCGTGGGCTTTAGTTTCCTCATCTGTAAACTGGGGATAATAGTATTTCATAAGGCTGACAGAAGACTGACCGAGCAACTTATATGAAACACTGAGTACCGAAAATACATGAGCAATTGTTACTGTTGATGCTGTTAGTGTCCAAAAGTACTAAAAATTACTCCAGTGGCATTTCATTATAAAATGATGATAAGGTTCACCTAGCTCAAGTATTTTTTTCCTAAAACTGCAATATGTCTTGATTTTCTTCTTGAGAGTAAGTAGCCACATATAATTGTTACTTGTTTAGCATTTTTAATTACCTGGGTTGAAAATGCTTGTATGGTAATCAGCTGAGGCTCAGAGAAGAACTGCTGGTCACTTATCTTCAAGGAAAAGTAACCTTTCCTAAAGAAGTCAGGACAGGAGAAAGAAAACACAAAATCAAGTTAGCCTTCAGAAAAAAGGATTACAAAAATTTTTAGGCTGGGGCCGGAGGGTTAGCTCAGTGGTTCCGGCGCCTGCCTCACAAGCGCAAGGTCCTGAGTTCGATCCCCGGTAACCACGTATAATGCTGGGCGTGGAGACACGCCCACCAACAATCAACACCGCATACTACAATGCCGGACGTGGTGGCTCACGCCTGTAATCCCAGCACTCGGGAGGCAGGGACAGGAGGATTGCT
>PVIC010045860.1:0-14461 GCA_004025085.1 Thryonomys swinderianus
TTTTTTTTTTTTTTTTTTTTTTTTTTTTTTTTTGTTTTTTTTTTTTTTTTTTTTTTTTTGAGACAGGGTCTCGCTTTGTAGTTCAGGCTGGCTCTGAGCTCACCATTGTAGTCCAGCCAAACCTGGAACTCAGCAATCCTCCTGTCTCGGCCTCGCTAGTGCTGGGATGACAGGCATGAGCCACCACACCCGGCACTGTGGTATGTGGTATTGATTGCTGGTGGCTTGAGTCTCCATGCCCAGCATTGTATGTGATTACCAGGGATCAAATTCAGGACCTTGTGCTTGTGAGGCAGGCACTGGAACCACTGAGCTAACCCTCCGGCCCCAACTCAGTGATTTTTTTTTAAATTCAATATGCATTAATCATCAGAGTCTGGTGTTGTAATATTTACTTGTTTTAACCTTGGTCATGAACTTCTTTTGTTAGTTAATTAAAAATATTATATTTTTATAAAAGCTATTTCAAATATTATTTCTAGATGTTTTAATAAAATTAGTGGGAAATGACTTATTTAACAAGAAATACATGAATATATTTTCTTTGCTTAAATCTCACAAAATTCAAATTTAGTGATTAAAATAAATGCACTACAAGATAGACACATTCAGAATAATAATTGATTTTACTAAGTAGAGAATCAGACATATTTTATTAATATCCTATAATGTTTTACATGAACTTCATTAAAATACTGCTTGTGCTGAGAACACATGTGACAACAAAAATGCAAAGAAATAGACTTACCAAAGCTAAGTTACCAGGTACACTCTCAGTATAAGTGTCTTCATCTCCTTACTGAAGGTTGAATAGGTCCCACTCTGATAAAGATACCAATGTTCAACAGATATGAATATTTCTGTCACCACTAGTGTAAATTGAGACAAACTTTATATGTGAAAACCGTAGTATTTATACTATCACATAAATTGTGGCACAGTTATTATTTTTTCCAAATCTTGGAAGAAAGCATCTGCTAAATAGTCTGGATAAGAATACAGGGGACTCTTTGAGATATCAGAGATTCTTAAGCCTTTATCTCTTGATAAGCCCTCTCTTCTGTCCATGAAACTTAACCATAGATTTTAAAAAAGCAAAATGATGCATCCAAAAGCATACTAATTCAGTTCCATAATACATGTAGAGACTTGACTAACATAATAATTTATGTTGGGATTGAAGCCCCCAGAGATTTAATCAAGTTAGTGATCCATTATCTATGATTTGGATTTGATTGTGTGTGTGTGTTTTCTTTTCCATTGTCTTAATATACCTTTGTACCATTTACCAGTCTATCTTCTTAATCTTCCAAACAATAAGGTTTGCATTCTCTGTTACTGTGAGGTATCCTAACGTACAGTTGTGGATGTCTGCCCCATCATTTTTGCCCAAAATAGGGTGTACTCCAAGGTAAGAGTGAGTTGCATTCAATTCAGTTCCCAAAGTTAAAACCTTCTTTACTAAAAACGACAAGGTTAATTATGGACTACAACTAATATTTTCTCTGTTCTGATCCTAATTCAAAAATGCTCTGTCCCTTCATTTACAAGCCTTGTCTGCATAGCAACATATCCGTAGCAACTCTGCATAGTCCCTTCATGTAGCCCCTTTACCTCAGTCTAACTATAATGTCACCAATAAATATCGGTGGCTCTTGCTACTAGGGGCATTTGCTTATTCAAACTTCTCAGTGCTTAAGCACTGGTCATCCTGGGTTCCTGTGTATCTGTCTCTTTAACTCTGTGTCTGTCTTTCCAGCTTTGCTTGTAACACTGAGAAGGAGATTGAATCCCACACATTACTCTCATTATAATAAAGTAATTCAAGATAGCATACCTTAAGGATGTACTCATAAGTGAAATGAATGGGCTACAGATGTGTAAATATCATACCTTTTCTGTGGTATGAGAAATTGAAGATGTGAATGAGTTCTAGAATGCATGATATTGTGATATAGAAAATTTTCAAAGGGAGATAGGGTTTGGGGTAAGTAATGAGGGGAAAGAAAAATATTTGATAGTTATAAAAAAGGAAGCATCTTCAGTTTCTCATACCAGAGAAAATATACAATGTTTACAGATCTGTGACCTATTTATTTCAACTACAAATATGTTCTGAAGGTATATCGTTTGAATATAAATGAAGCTTGTACATATAGGGGTGGGGGAGTTATAGGGTGGGTAGGGGAAGGGGAAAATGAGAATTAAGTCATATATACTCAAATTCTCAATGTTGAGCATAATCGTGATGTTTGTGTGTGTGCGTGCGCGAACACTCGTGTGCATGTCTGTAGTACCAGTAATTCAAATTTTAAAAACCCACAAAAAAATAAAGTAACTTGAAACACAAATATAAGTAAAGCCTTAAGTGTTTTGGCTATTGAATATGATAGACACCAAAAATGGCCAAAGTGAATTTTGTTTTGTTTTGTTTACCCTATCATGAATATACTTGAAAACTAGACTTTTTCTTTCTGACATATTTGACTAGTAAATAGAAAGGGATGACTTCCTGTGTGTCAAGAGGTTTTGTAACTATTTTGCTGGCCTTATAAATTTGCCACTATAGGAACACTTCAAAATGTCGTTCTTCCATGGGTCAGTGGAGAGACCACAGAGTTCCACATGTTAATGAGGACCTAGGACAGTCAGGCCTTGCCAATGCACAGATAACAGTAAGCTGAAACAGTTCCAGTCAGAACACCTGCCAACAAAACTGTAAGCTATGCATATATATATCCTAGTGTAAGAGACAAAATTTTAGTGTCTTTTGGTTCTTAGCAACATAATAATTGATGCAGCACATTTTCTACCTTTTCAATTACTGTATAATTCTAGTCTTGATAATATGGATTCTGTAGAAAATATTAAGAATTCACAATCTTTATAGTCAAATTATTTTGTCTTGAGTTCAATTTTGGCTTTCTAAAGTCTTAGAGTAACAACTTCTTTTAAGCATATAGCTATACAAAATATATACACTCTAAAAGCTGTATTTACATTAGCTTTTAGTGTGGCTATATACTTTGTATATAGACACACTAAATTATAGCTAAATGGTAGATTCATGGTATCTTCTAGCTGTGAATGCAGTTACTACTGCCCAAGACACATACTCCCTTACTGCATCACAGCCTGTTACAGCCTGTGCCTACATGCCCTTCAGAGCCTCAGAAGGGCATTCTGGAGGTGGCTGCATCTAGGGAGTGTGGTGCTGGGATCACGAAATTGATGCTGGGATTGATTCACAGTGTGATGCTCAGATAAAGGATGTGAGTGCTACTACTCTTAGGGTAAAATAGGCAGACCAAGCTGAGACCAGGGCCTGTCACTTGTTACTCATTGTTGATGTTGCTTGTCTTCATGCCTCTTTGCCGTGATCCCCTGCCTTGGAGCCAGAGGATTATGTAGTGACACCACTACACACTGTACCAAATAAACCCTTCCTCCTTTAACTTTAGGTTTTCAGGTTATTTATTTAGAGACAGGGTCTCGCTTTGTTGTTCATTCTGGCTCTGAGCTCATTATGTAGCCCAGGCAAGCCTTGAACCCAGCAATCCTCCTGCCTCTGCCTTCTGAGTGCTGTTAATATAGGCATGAGCCACTATGCCTGGCACTGTGGTGTGCGGTATTGCTTGCTGGTGGGGGTGAGTCCCCACACCATGTATTGTTGTATTTGGTTGCCAGGGGATTGAACTCAGGTCTTTGTGCTTGCTAGGCAAGTGCTGGAACCACTGAGCTAAATCTTCAACCCAAGTGTCAGGTATTTTGTCTCAGCAATGAGATAAGTAACAACGGCAAGGCCATAGATTAATGTAGGTTTCTGTATCTTGGCCTATAAAATACCTCTACCTCAAATACCATACTTTTACTTGTTTAGTGTCTTTCAAACCTAAGATGAAATATTAATGGGGAACTTCTCCTGACCATTCTATTTAAAATAGCTCCTGCCACCACATGATATTGATTTGTGCATGTTGCCACTTTATAGCATTTAATATCCAGGTGCTATGTTTTATGGACTTCATCACTCTGTGTCCTCTGAAGTTCTCTAAGACATCTTGAATGGTGGTGAAGAGTACTGGTCAACCTGCCTCCAGGAATTCTCTCTTCTCTCGGGGGAGTTACACTTGTGAGGACATCCCTGTGTTATAGTACCTGGGAAGCTTATACCGCACCATCCACCAGGAGCCACCAGTCATCTTGTGCCCCAGGTGCCCAATGATACCCATATTCATTCTCTCTTATTTCTCATTTACCTCACTCCCTTGTTTGCCATGCCTGTGATCACCATCTAATTTAAAATCTTGAATTTCATTTTCTAAGTCTGCTTAAGGTTTTGAAGTAAACCAATTTAAGATTTTAAGAGTTTTATGTTGAATATTTATATCATCTAGTAAATTATGACCTCCAGAATGCCAGGTCCATATCGTATATCCAAAGTGACATATCTCAAGCACCAGTTTTCAACATCATTTGATTAAATTAATTTAATAGACTTTTTTGGGTTTGTTTGATTGCATCACAGAACTTTTAACTTTGTGCTTTTTTAATGTTATTTTGAAAGTTGTGTATCATTTCCTTCTCTTTCCACTTTGTTGTGCTACAGGACAAAGAATTATTGCATTAAATAAAACCAATAAAAACTATAATGTTCAAACATTAAATATTCCCAATAAGAAGAATCATCTGCTCCCCTATGCATTCCTAGGTAAAGCATTTGCCCTTTTTGTTTTGTAAATGTAAAATCTTTCAGTAGGCCGTACATCTGTTTTCCTTAGTTGATACAAAAATGTTTCTTTCCTGGAAAAAAGGCACAATATGCAAGTGTTTTGGTCATTTTCATAATCTTAGTAAAATTGACACAGGTGGATAAATAAAAAAGAAAAAAATCTGGGGCTCCCTGCTTGGGTTTTGTACCAAGTCAGAGTCTGTCTGCATGTCAAGAGTGGAGCCAGCGACAGTCCCAGCCACCATGAAAGAACCAGCGACGAGCTCATTTCTGCACCAACCTTGTGTGGAAGAAGTCAAAAGAAGCGCTGTCCCCTGAATTCAGAGAGGGAACTCCAAATCCATGCCACCACGACCGAGCAGAGAGCTGGTGTGCACCCTGTGCCCTCCCTACGAAGCTGACCAGCTGCAGCTTCCTGAGGAAGGTGACAGAAATCACTTCCCACCCCGACAATGACATCAGGTGTGGTGCAGAGAGAAGAAGCTGGAAAAGCCCCACAGCTCGGTGCAAGCTGGAAGGTGTGGACACTCCAGCATCACGGCAGCAAGGAGATCTAAAGGATTTGCAAATATCTTCCAAACAGTGCTTTTAGGATGGTTTAGTGGATCCCTCATCATCCCTGGCTGTGGTTGGTGTATGTTGGTATCTGTCCACATGGGAAGGTGAGGCACAGAGCTAAGACACAGATTCTGGGGATGATTTCAGAGAATCACTTCCATCTTCATTCAGCAGGAGCATAGCTTATATACAGGAAATCGGGGGCAGGCATAAGAAAAGCCTTATGTATAATCTGTCTGTTGGCTGAGGCCCGAAGAGTCACAACATGCGGTGATAGCAGGAAATCTGATCCAAATCAGTTAAGGACTCCACAAACTGAAGCAGGCATTGTGTGCAGTGGCCTAATGACATCCTGTAGTGAGCTACTGGAGTGTGGCATGGTGCACCCTGCTTAGCCGGACCTCAACATTACCTACACCTAGCCAACTCCAATTGGGAAAAAGATGATCCTCGGAGCCTTTCAGCTTCTCCTGCCCTCTTAGAACTCTCAGATTACTTCTACAAACATCCAGAGGCAGATTGGGAAAGTGAAGAAAGCCAAAGAAAGACAGCCTGAGGCCCTGAGGCCAGGCACGCTTACCAGAGAGGCAGAAAGGATGAGGATTCAAAAAATAATGCCTACAAAATTGATGAAAACAGGAGCAGGAGTTGCTGGAGAGTCTGAGATTTGAGATCTGTACAGAGAGGTTCACTATGAAAGACTTCTCCAAATTCCTTGTGTATTGTTTGATGCCAGTCCTGCCCTCACCAGTGATCTTGTAGTAGCCAAACTGTTCATTCTTAAAGTTTATTTTTTAATGAGGCCAAAAAAAACACCTATAATGTATTTTGAAATACCTAGGGAAAAGAACACAGAAGTTCACAACACAAAAAATGATTAATGCTTGAAGAGGTGCAAATGTTTGTTACTCCAATTGGATCATTATACATTATATAAAACAATCAATCACAACATAACACAAATGTTATACATTATAAGTGGCATATCAATATGTTTCAAGAAAAATCCCAAATAACAACATAAAAGTGTCAATTTAGTTAAATATTATTTAATTATGCTTCTAAATTATTCAAAGAGAAATGTTTTCTTTTAGCGTGCTGCTTCTTCAGAAAGACAGTGTGGATGGAATTCTTGGTAATGTGGGTGGCTTTTACAAAATAATATCTTTAGATTTTTGGAAAATGTTATTTATTAAGCATTTACTATTTATTAAAGATGTGCCTTTGTTAGCCCAAACTAATAATGAAATTTTTAATCCAGCCCCAGAACTCTACTAGGCATTTTGGTTTTGGTCTGGAAACCTTTTTAATATATGATTTTATATGAATTTGTTAAACATGCAAACTGAGAATATACAAATTATAAGTGTTCAGCTCAGTGAGTTTTCATAAAAGGAACATATTCTTGTGACAAGCACACAAATTAGGAAGCAGAAAATTAACAGCATTCCAAATTTAGATAATCTTTCACTCATTTGTCCCTACTTCTTTTTCAAATACAGCTTTGAATGTCTGTTTGTACATTGCTTTTTTTTGAGATGGGGTCTCACTTTGTAGTTCAGGCTGGCCCTGAGCTCATTTTGTAGTCCAGTCAAACCTTGAACTCAGCAATCCTCCTGCCTCTGCCATCTGAGTTCTGGGATTACAGGCATGAGCCACCACACCCAGTTTTGTGATATGTGGCACTGATTGCTGGTAGGCGTGAGCCACCATGCCCAGTATTGTTGTATGGGGTTACAGGAGATTGAACCAGGGACTTTGCGCTTGCTAGACAGGCATTGGAACCACCGAGCTAAATCTCAGGCTCTGCTTGTACATTTCTTAATATGCTATGGGGGAAAGTCTGCTTTGCAGATTTTTGGTTTTTCCTCTCTTATGCCTTATCTACTATCTATATTATCTTCAGTTTTCAGAATCTAGAGTCAGAGCAAAAATCCGGAAAATTGATGAGAAATTATTTGAACTTGTAATCAATGAAAACAAAGTAGAAAGGTGAGATCAGGAGAAAATGGTGCCAGTCTTCAGACTGGTAATGGCATTGGTTGGGGTGGGTAGGATTTGTCATAGGTGGATGGCAGAAGTGAGTGGACAGGAAATGAAGAATTTTGGGGGAACAGAGATGTAGGAGGTGTTTTTAGGGAGAACACATCACCTCTAGGGCTAATGCAAGTGCTGGCGTGCCCACTTGGTGAAGGCCCTGGCTTTTCTCAGCTCTCCTGACCATCCACTCTTCCTGTCAGTTGGGTGTGGCTTTCATCACAAATTTCTAGGCATCTGCTTTGAACAAGATACAGTCCCTGCCAATTCGTAGTTTGGAGTTCAGTGGGGATGTCCCATGTCAAGAGGGACAGTGGTTTCAAATCAGTGTGGAATTCGTTCCATAGAGAGCTGGACTGAGTGTGAAGAGAGAGGATTTAGGCAGTGCTGGCTATTGCAAGAGAGGATGGTACTCTGAGGGAACATTTGCTGCAAGAGGGAATCTTTTTTTTTTTTTTTTTGCAACAGTGAATCTTAATGACATGCTGGATAGACTGCTTAGATCTTAAATCCACCTCAATCTAAAATGACATGGTAGGAAGAAAATGTTAAGATGGGAAGGGAGGAAGGACAGGCAAGGGAAAGATGGGAGTAGGGATAAAACATTTTAAAAGAATAGGATAAAAACAGTACAACCAGAGTTTTGTAAGTGCAAAAGGAAGAAGGATTGCAGTTAAAAGAAGGGAATGGGAAAATGAATTAAGATATAATATGTGCAGGTACCAGTTCCCTGTGATAGGTGTGGTCATTGTGTCGGGGCACACCCATATAATTAACTGGAAAAAATGATGCAAAAGAGATATGCAGGAAAACAAATGCCTTGACATACTCTTAATAAATGTAAGCATAGACACCTGATAGCATCGTCTAATCTACGAGCTGTTAGTTAAAAACTTAGAATGGGTTTAGAATTCCAAATCCAGTTAGACAAAGGTTACACCCAGCTTCTCCGAATGCTAGAACATGGATATTGATATATATATTTTTTTGCTCTGCTGGTCATACATCTGTTTTTGCATTATATCCATATGAAAATAAATTCTGGAGGCACCTAGACAATCATCATGGTGAATTTCCCAGATCCACTGAATCAAAGTGCACCCCAGCTTGATGCAGATTCCCACAGCAAAAGACCCGGGTAAGGGGTAGATGAGTTTAGAAGAGAAAATTTCCCATTTGATCCCTTCCAAAGTCTGGTGATAACTTGAGCCAAAACCACAATAGCCTTCTGTATCTGGAGATCTGATTCCTATGATTAAAAATGATTCAGTGACTTTCCTATTGTACTTGGAGCAAAAACAAAATCATTATGAGTTGCAATTTTTTTAATAGTCAACTCCCTCCTTATCACTTCACCTTCACTCAAAACCAATTTCCGTCTCATCCATATGTTGTAATCACAGGAAAATGTTTGCAGTTTCCCATAGAGAGCTGAGCTGTCCCTTCCGTCTTTGCGCTTCTGTTTCCTCTCCGTCCACCTCTGCCTTTGCCCTTTCCATCTGGCTCTTCCTCACTCTTCTGTTCAAGCCTGTTATAGCTTCACCTCTTCCAACAAGATTTTCATAAAATTTTCAGAACTATTCAAGGTGTCTTTCTTAAGGGTTCCCAGAACTACACTATCAGTTATTTTATAACCTCAATTTATTCATGTAGAATTGTCACTTCTTATTCACATATTTCTTGTTCATTGACTTGAAACGAGGTACTTAAAATTTAACCAATGAATCTCCAACTCCAAGACAGATTCTCACCAGATTACATGTCCCCCGAATATTAAAATATGTGGGGATGTAAATGAATTATGAAATAAAACCTACCAAAATATCCTATGTCAAATACTTGACTTCCCCTCCTTATTGAAGTTTTGCCACCTAGTCCCTACGATGAAGTTCACTATCTTTGATATTAATGATTAATTTTCCAAGCAGCCTTTCCTCATGGTATAGACCGAGCATGTTTCTGACATAGTATATTTCACTATTTTTATTAAAAAGTGAATTATAGTCTTTCTTAAATTATGATAAAAATTAATTGATTATTTTTTTCACTTAGGTTGGTATCCCACAGCCTTTATATTTTCATAAAATGTGTAGTAAGTAATGAATCCTGTAGACAGGAAAGCACAGAATGCTCAAGGGCAGAATATGTATTTGGAAAATCCAAGTGATTTTTCAACTATACTTTTTTAGTTTAATAGTTCGGTTATAATATATTTAACTTTAACATATTGTTGTATTTAATAACAGTATATTTCACTGGTTTATTAAAATTATAGATCCCTCTAAAATTAGGATTTTGAGAAATCGATTATTTTTTGTACTTAAGTTGCTATTTGTGTCCTAGAAATTTTACATTTCGGTAAAACTCATTCAGTAATGAATCCTGTATCCAGGGAAGTGCATAACGATCAAGGAAAATTCCACATGATTTGTAACTACATTTGGATAATTAATAATTTGCCTATATTTGCTTTCGTTAATGTCAAGATTAATCCGATTATTAAAGTGTGATTGTCACTTTTTAAATTTAAACCTGAAATTCATCTCTATGAAACTAAAAAAGGAATTTTTCATGAAAAATAAACCTGAGGGAGTAGTGAACTACAGACAGTTACCTTCCTATTTTCTGGTTTTCAAAGTTTTAAAATAGTGACCAAGTAATTTCCTTAGGCGCAAATAGAAGAATGGAATGTTTTGTGCTCGGATGTAAAGAACTCCAAGTCCCCTGCCTCTGCGCCTTTGTGCGCCGCTCCTCCCTCTGGAGACTCCTCCGCAGTGTCGGCGGCAGAGAAATCAATGGAACTGGACCCCGACATTCGCACAGTCTGTCTCCTCGTCCTGCTCTTGCAACTTCAAAGAAAGTCATTTATTCTCTTGTGACTCTTCTGCCGGCACGTGATGCCGGCTTTGCAAAGTGTCATTTAAGTGGGGCATCCATCACTCGCGGTCCTGCTCGTTTGCTGCGAAGACTCTCACACTCCGGTTCCCAGAATGTAAACAACGATAATGCGTTTGATTTTCATATTGATTCTGCCTGTCTTGCAACCAGGATCACCCTGATGTGACTTTTCTTTTCACTGACCTTGACGCCCCCCTCCCCGTTTCCTACCCTTCCTCACAAATGAGAACCGCCCACTCCTGCTTTCTCCCGTGTTCCCCCCTCTTGCCTCACACATTGTAACTTATAATGGGGACTGCTTAACCGGAATATAACCTAATAGTTTATGAAAAACCTCAATAAAAAATTAAATGTATGTGTACATCACAGTAGTACTCTGTAAAGATCTCTAAGGAACCAACAGCCTTAAGGATTTGAAACCATTTTACTATTTATTTGTTTCATGAGTACAGAAGGTCATTTGAATTATGATTTTCTTGTTTGTAAAGTGGAGACAATACTTATCTCAAAGCCTTGATGGAAACATTCGTTGATTGGTTTACTTATTTCTTTATCTAGTATTTATAAACATCTTCCAGGAACTAGAAATACAATATTGAATAAGATATTCCAAGCTTCCCTGCTGTGTAACTTTCTTCAAATTGATGAGTCACATAAAGTAATGATAAACACTTTAGAATATTAGTAAGCAGAAGCCAGGAAAGGTGGCATGCCTAAAATACCAGTTCTGTTGGAGACCAAAGCGCTGCAAGTTCAAGCCCAACCTAGGCAGTTTAGTGACATAAGGGGACCTTAACTCATTATCTTTCTGTTCCATTATCATTTTTGAGGTGAGACAAAAAAAAATATGGTGAGTGCTTCTGCCTGGGTCATTCTCATTATGATACAGTTCCATTATAATACAGTTATAATACAGTTGACTAAATATATTCTCATCTGTGCATTAAACTTTTTTTCTTTTTTGAGACAGGGTCTTGCTTTGTAGTTCAGGCTGGCCCTGAGCTCACTATGTAGCCGGGGCAAGCCTTGAACTCAGCAATTTTCCTGCCTCTGCCTCCCGAGTGCTGGGATTACAGGCATGAGCCACCACGCCTGGCTGTGTATTAAACTTTTGAAGCAAGTCTTTTATATTATTGGTCTGCAGTTTTATGAGGTCAGATCAAAATATTTAAGTTAAAAAGTTATTACAGTAAAAACACATTGCCACTAATTCCCTCAAAATTTTCCCCTCACTTTAAACATACTTAGCCCATTGCTTTTGTCACATTCTGAAGCAGTTCTGAGATTCCTCTAATGAATGTATTTATCAGGCTTAACAGACATGAATTTGTTCTCATCACCCAGTTTTGGCACCATATGACTCTGGCTTCTCCTCAGAGTCAAAATGACCGTAAAGGATAAATATTCTTTGAATCAATTTAGCCCTTAAAGGACAATTAATATAGTAAAGAGGTCTTCTGGAATTACTTCCGAAAGTGGCAATAATGATTTGGTAAGTGTATTCAACCTGAGGGGGCATAGTTCAAGGAGGATTAGTGGTAATATGTGTTTTACTGAAAATGAGTTTTAAATTTCAAAATTTGATGTTTTAATCATGCCTGGCATATTATATTTTATTCTCAATGTTTTGCTCAGTGTATATCAGTTCCTGGAAAAAATGCACCCTGTGCTTTTTCCTTCAGAGTCAAATATATATATATATATAAATTAATTTGTATACTACGCAATCACTTAGGTACTGTTGTGTAAATGTAGAATAGATCAAAATTATTTCTGAGTATTTCTGTTGCTAGTTGATTGAACAAGATGTAGTTGGTGTGTGGGGTAATCTCAGTCATCCTAGAAGAGGGTCACTTCTAACTCAGATCCCACAGAGTCATCTTTCATAAAATGAGCACTTGACATTCATAGGCATCCCTACTAAAGCAGACATCTAATCCAGGATGTTTGTTTGTTTGTTTGTTGTTTGTTTTTGAGACAGGGTCTTGCGTTGTAGTTCAGGCTGGCCCTGAGCTCACTATGGTGCCCAGGCAAGCCGCTGCGAACTCAGCAATCCTCCTGTCTCTGCCTCCCGAGTGCTGGGATTACAGGCGTGAGCCACCACGTCCGGCATTCCAGGATAAGTTTTGAGGAAGGGTCAGTGGAGGACATGAAGTCTGTCTTGGCGTTTTTAGGTTATTGAGGTTTGTATTTATTTGCATGTCCCCTCAAAACCTCGTGCAGTCATAGGTGGAACTTTCCAGAGGATCTGGATCTAGAGTGTGTTATGCTGAAATTAAGGATGTGCGATTGAGATTCATTTTGGTGCAATCCTAGGATTAAGGGTGCCTCAATCTAAGAGTAAGTGTTACTACCCCTAGGGTGGGTAGCCTATATAGACTAAAAGGATCAGAAGAGGGCTCTTGTCATTTGCTGCTTTATAACTCCCTTCTTTATTGGCTTTCTCCCTTAAGCCCACCATGAACAGTTTCTCCATTTTGATGCTTTCTCCCATGCTACCAGCCCTTTAAGCCAGCCAACTACAAAATGAAACTTCTAACTGTGAACTACCATAAACCTTTCCTCCTTTAATTTTAGGGAGCAGGATTTTGTCTCTGAAATGAGAAAAAAGTGAATGAGACATAGGTATAAGCAGAGAAAGTAATATTTTGGGTCATTTGAGGCAAAGATGGCAAGTGTTGTGACCACTTGACATATTTTGAAAGAGAGTTACAGAAGGTGAATATAAGGAAGACATTCAAAGTAAACTTCTGAAGAGTGCAATTAACACTTTCGCATGTAATTATTTTACATCTGTTTCTCTGGAAATTATCCCTCCTAGTAACTTTAGACAGATTGGATATATGAACAACATAAATTGTACACATTGACCTAAGTTGATCACTGAAATAATTTATGTATTTTCATAGTTTAAGTATTTCATAAATGCCTTTTATATTTTATAGTTTCTACAAAATAGGAGTAGATCCTATGTTATACTTTGCTTTGATGGTCTCGTTTCATTGGAATAATGCAATCTATAAATAAGCATTTTATATAAAAAGTAAAGCACGAGATGGGAAAATATCAATGTCCAAATTATCATAAAAACAAGAGTGACAGAATAATCAGCTCTATGAATTCAAGTCAGAGAGGTATATAAAAGGTGAGATTTTTAGAAGAAATCTTTTTTTAGTATGTATTTCAGAGAGAGATTATGCTAGATAAGAGGATAATTTTATAATGCCTAGAAGATGTTATCTGTGATAATTTCAGTTGGCAATTTTAACATGCAAATTATTTGCAATTTTTTCAATTGCATGTTGATATATAATTAGTCATACCACCTTCACCCCCCAGTAGCATGACCTTAAAAGCAAAAGAAGTATTGAGGTCACTTATTCATATAGTGAACTATTAAAAATAAGAGGCTTTATTTATTAGGTGATCATGTCTTACATCTACAGTAATAAAATAGCTATAAAGTGAACTTAGTAATGTTATCTATTTTATTGTTGTTAAAACTAAGAAGTTTAGCCAGGCATGGTGGCTCATGCCCGTAATTCCAGCACTTAGGAAGCAGAGGCAGGAGGATTGCTGAGTTTGAGTCTTGCCTTGGCTACATAGTGAGCTGAGAGCCAGCCTGAACTACAAAGCAAGACCCTGCCTCAAAAAAAAAAAAAAAAAAACTAAGAAGATTATATAAAATCTCAGTACAGTGCAGCATATTATGTTATCCCTTTTCAGTATGTATATTCTGTGCATTCTTGGTTTGTGCCAATTTTGAAGCAATTCAGTTTGCTCTGATTTTCTTTGATAGCAATAATTTGTTTATTGTAGGTGTAACTTATTTTTAATTAGCAAAAAGTTGTGTATTTATGAATTACACCGTAAAGTTTTCATCCATGTATATGTCATAAGTTCAAATTGAGGTGAGAATGTCTGTCTTTTGAACAATTATCCAATCCATTCTTTTTTTTAATTGAATTCTTTATTGGTACAATTTATATACATCTCAAAATCACATATAACATTGGGAAATTTGTACCAGTATATGACACAAGTTAATTCTCATTTTTACCCATATCCCTACCCACTCCCCCCTCCTCCCCCCTTTATACATGCTCTTTTATTTTTTCTGTATCATATTTATTCCTTCCCCTCATCACATTCCCACACCAAGTTTCCTATAGAAATATTCCACTCTATAAAAGCTGTCCTACTTTCTAGAACTCATTTGCATCTACAGGTGTTCAT
>PVIC010045861.1:0-14465 GCA_004025085.1 Thryonomys swinderianus
GCACTGAATGACTACACCAGGAGAACAGAGCAAGCTCAAATAATCTAATGCTGAGCCACAAGTTACTAGAAAAAAATGGAACAAAACAAACCCAAAGCTTTGCTAGGAAATTACAAGGATCACAGCAAAAATAAACAATGGAGACTACGAGAATGATAAACAAAATCAACAAATCAAAGAGGTGGATTTTTTTTAAAAGGATAAACAAAACTGACAGACCTTAGCCAACCTTATCAAACAAAGGAAGGAAAAGGCTCAAATCCATGCTGATTGATAGAAATGAAAAGGGGGAAATCACCACAGATGCAAAAGCCCAGAGGATAATAAATACCTACTTTAAAGATTTGTACTCCAGTAAGATAATAAACATAGAAGAAATGGTTAGATACCTAGACAAATATGGACTTCCAAAGTTGAATGAAGAGCTTACAAAAATGTTAAACACCCCAAGATCAATCTGTGAAATTGAAAATGTAATAAAAAAACTACAACACTTTGAAAAAGGAAATTGAAGAGGATATCAGAAAATGTAAAGACATCCCTTGTTCTTGGGTACAAAGAACCAACATCAACAAAATGGCTATACTACCATAACTACTATATAGAAGCAATGCAATTGCAATTGAAATCTCAACAGCATATTTCACAGACCTAGAGAAAATATTCTGAAAGCTCACCTGGAACCACAAGAGATCTAGAATACCAAATCAATTCTGGGCATGAGGGACATGGCAGGGAGAATCACAATTCCAAACTTGAAACTAAACTACAAAGCCACTGTGATAATAAAAAAAAAAAAAACTTCATGATACTGACAAAGGAACCGACCTGAGAATCAGTGGAATAAATTAGAAGATCCAGAAATAACTCCACATACACTCAGCCACCTCATCTTTGACAAAGGATCCAAACATTTTCAGTGGAGGAAAGACAGCCTTTTTAACAAATGGTGCTGGAAAAACTGGGCTTTAACTTGCCAAAGGCTAAAGCTAGATCTATCTCCTTCACTGTGTACTAAACTAAAATCAAAGTGGATTAGAGATCTAAATGTTAAAACAGGAACACTAAATCTGCTGCAGAACTGGTTATGGAGAACTCTTTTAGACATTGGCTTAAGGAAAGCTTTTATGAATAAAACCTCTATAGCACAAGAACTAGCAAAGAAATCAACAAATTGGGATCTCATCATATTAAAACCTCTGCACAGCAAAAGAAACCACCAGCAAAGTGAAAAGAAAACCAACAATATTGAGAAAAAGTTTGCCAGCTGTTTCTAAAAGAGCTACTATCTAGAATATATACAGAGCTTAAAAAATCAGCCTCCCCCCAATTTAAAGACTCAATTCAAAATTGGGCATCTGAGATGAACAGACACTGTTCAGTGGAAGATGTAAAAGCAGCTAAGAAGCATTGGAAGAAATGCTCAATATCACTGTTCAAAGAGATGTATAAGAAAACAACATTGAGATTTCATATCACTCCTTGAGGAACGGCTGCTATCTTGAAATTAGGCAGCAACAAAGGCTAGCAAGGCTGCAAAGAAAAAGTAACTCTTCTGCCCTATTAGTGGGAAGATAGACTGGTACAACCACTATGGAGATCAGTGTGGAGATTCCTCAAAACCTGGGATCAGAGGTTCCTGCTATTCCCTTGCTGAGGATATAAACTAAAGAATTACAAGATTCCTATCACAGTAATATGTGGACCTATGTTTACATCACCTCAGTTTGTGATAGATGAATCTTGGAAACAAGCCAAATGCCCATCAACTCTAGACCTGATAAAGATGTGTTTTTTTCAATAAAAATGGAGTAGCACTCTGCCATGAAGAATGATAAATTTGAGTCATTTATGCCCAAATAGATATATCTTCAGGACATACTCATAAATGAAATAAATTGATCATGGATATGTAAATACCATGTCTTTTTTCTGGTATAAGAAACTGAAGATATAAAGAAGTTCTAGAATTTATTATAGATACTGTGAAATAGAAAATTTTCAAAGGGAAATGGGGCATAGGGGTAAGTAATGAAAAGAAAGAAAAAATGTGACGGTAAAAGGAAAAGGAGAAAAAAGCTCATGTATATAGGGGCAGGGGTTGGAAACTGGGTAGGGGAGTGAGAAAAAACGAGAATTAGTTCATGTCATATACTGGGACAAATTCTCAATGTTGAGTGTGATCATGATGTGTGTGTGTGTGTGTGTGTGTGTGTGTATACACACATATATATATATAATGTACCAATAAAGATTCAAATTAAAAAAAATAAAAAACCAGTAATATTGACCAATTTGTACTTTTACATATTTTCTGAGTTTTGTGTGATAGGTGGATTTTCTTGGAGAGATAGGCTATTTGAAGAATGATCAAATGGGTAAAATGAAGTAAACACAAAGTTAGGTTATGAATTACAAGCAACTCTGAACTGTTATGAACAATTAAAACTAATTTGGAGGAGCCAGTTATAGCAATTGTATTTCATAGAGCTTGTTGGGAAAGCAAATTTTTTCTGAATCATATTTTCATTTTTGATTCAAGAAGTAGGCTGTTAAAGACATAAAGCTACATTTCTATCTGGTTCAATTTTGATCTAGTTTAATGTATTTAACTAGGAAATTCAATACATTTACTCTTCTACTTATGCAAGGTCAGAAACAATATCTAGGGAGAATAAAGGTGTCTTCCATTACACTGTCTTCAGAAACGTACAAAAGCAACTCTTGCCATAGCTGACTTGACAATAACCTCAAAAAATGCAAGATTCTAAAATTTCTTTTTCCCGAAGTAGACTTTAAATTCATTGGTTTTATAATATGTCTGCTTATTCTGGCAGTGAAAGTTTTTACCATTAAATTAATAATAATTTGTTACCTATAATTAAAGTGTCAAACTTGATTGCATATATGACAGGATATTTTCTAATATATCTGTAATTAATTTAGACTTCTTAATTAATTGGCATGATACCAATGAAAGTTGCCTGACAAACTACAAAAATTATACTTACTTTGCTTGGAAAGAACTACTTGGCTTGAAAAATTACATCACACTATTAAATTTTTAAAAAGACAGGAAAATTTATTATTATAATTTTCATTATATGTAGTAGCCAATTATGTTTTATACATTTATAATTGTCTGAATTTATTTTCTTAATGTCAGCTATTCTATTAGTACTTAGTTACAGAAAGTTTACCAAATAAAGACTTCATTTCCTTCATATATTATTTAAATTGATTGCTTCTATGGTAAAACAGCAGTGTTTCTTGTTTGATTCCTGAGATTAAATCCTTTCCCTGGTGTACCACTGTCAGATATGTATATGCAGGTATGATTCCTCTTTCAGAACGCTAAGATCACTTTGCTGTGATGTTTATGTTAAACTGAACAAGTGTATGACAATGGGAAAAGGAAATATGTTTTATCTTCAGGAAGAAATATTAATCAAACTGACAAAGTCAAACTTGTCTTCCAATTTTGGGATAAGGAAAGAAAAATGTAAAGGGTTCATATAGTAAGTGTCAGAATATAGAAATTCTGAAAAAGAAAAAGAGAAATTCATGATTTTAGGAACTTAGGACTACACAACTTCTGTTATAAGTCTTTGTAACCGTATATATCCCATTAGGTTTCCCTTGTTTTTCTGACCCAGTCTGTATATCTGTGCTGCACAAGCACATATACCCTTCTTCACAAAGAAACAGCATCTGTATACTTCTTCACTTTCATTTTCTCGACACAACCGGTCATGGTCCTATCACCATCTCTGACTCCTACATGGCTACATGGAAGACAGCATTTTAAGCAAGAACACCTTTGACCTTCACAACAGTGAAAGGAAGATGCACTGGAGAGTTGAATTTGGGGACCAGCCCTGAACGTAGCAATTTTCCCAAGTGTGCTTTTTTTCTAGTAGCTTCAAGGTCTGTTCAGGAGAAAAGTAAGTGAATTTACAGATCAAAGATTTAAAGGTCGTAATCAGGGTATAGTGGAAAAACAAGGCAGAGAGCATGAGCATCCTGCTGAAGATACTGTACCATAATGTAATAATACTGGCTGGTTATTCACGAGGACTAACCACTTTTGGTCACAGATTCAGATATTCCCAGCCTTTTTCCTTTGTTTTTTCCAGGAGGTTCTGCTTGCGTGACCAATAATGATGTGCACAAGATTTCTAGGGCCACACATGACACATTCACCTACTGTCTCTTGCTGATCTCCCACGTGAACAAAGAAGATACGGAACAGTACTCTGTGGATTTTCTTTTGAATTGTGCTTACCAGACTCAATAGAGGGGATCCTGGCAGTCTAGAAACTCCAAAGAGAGTAGCAAACTCAAGGCCATCCACCATCAACCATCCACCGCTCTTTAGCTACAGGACTAAAGTTTTTAGATCACAATCACTTAGTACTTTAGCAAATAATACAGAGCAAGATATTTTCTCACTCCCACTTCTATCATCAAAGGCCAAAGAGTCTAGATCCTACCTTGGTTTGGGTATAATATGTGCTGCCAACGCCTTGCCGAGGTTGTATGAGAGGAAGGCGGGCAGGGGCAGGGTGTTCACCACGCTCCCCAGTCTCCTCGCGTGTCTATGGATGCTGTAAAGCAGTGTCAGCCACACTATTTTTCTCAGCAGTTATTAGTCATTAATACTATTAGTGGAGATGTGAGAAGAGGTCTGGACTCCCTGCATTTACAAGAAGCCCTTTCCGCCCCTGAGCCTCAAGAAACTAAATAATGAGCCTGGACCTTTAGCCACACATGGACACAACAAGGTCTCTTCAAAAGGTAGAAACAGACAGGTTAAGTAAAACCTCCAATCTCTCAACATCCAAATATGGAGCACAAACAGAAATATCAAGTATTAAAACTTATGGAATCATACACTAAAAAAATTCACAGTGAGTGATTAAAGATAATCCAGATACATCAATAATGAAATGGCAGAGATTTAAGAACTTTCTGACAAGAAAGTTTGGAAAAGTTAAACATACTTCAACAAGCAATTAACAATACCTTGGAAACAAATGGAGAAAAATTTCACCAAACTAGTAGAAAATTTTACCAAAGAAATAGAAGCTATTTTTAAAAGACCAAGGGGGAAATTTCAAGTTGAAAAATATAAGCTTTTAAAATGAGGAAAAGGAAAGAAAGAACTCAATCCATGGGGTTAAAACAACACATGAAGAGGGAAGAACAAGTGAACACGAAGGCTGAACAATGCACAGTACTCAGTACGATAAATGTCCATCAAGGGGAGAGTGAATAAAGAAGATGTGTTTTTTGTTTTGTTTTGTTTTGTTTTGCTTTTGTTTTTGTTTTTGTTTTTGTTTTGAGACAGGGTCTCGCTTTGTAGTTCAGGCTGGCCCTGAGCTCACCATGGAGCCCAGGCAAGCCTCGAACTCAGCAATCCTCCTGCCTCTGCCTCCCGCGTGCTGGGATGACAGGCGTGAGCCACCACGCCCGGCTCAAAATGTGTTTTTTTTTTTTAATAAAGGGAGTATTACTCTGCATAAAGAATGATAAATTTGAGTCTTTATACTCAAATGAATGTACTTTGAGGACATATTCTCAAGTAAAATAGGACAAAAATGTGTAAATATTAATTTTTTTCTCTAGTATGAAAAACTAAAGGTGTAAGTCGAAGTTAAAATGTATAAAAGGTATTGTGAAATAGGAAGAAAATGTTCAAAAGGAAAAAGTAAAGGGCAGATAGAAATTAAAGAAAGAAAATAGAGCAATTGATGGTTAAAAAAAAGAAAACAAAGCTCATGTACATAGGAGTCAAGGTTGTAGGGAAGGCAGCAGATGGAGACAAAAAAGAATTAAGATGTGTCATGCATAAGTTCAAATTCTCAAAGTGGAATGTAATCATAATGTATGTGTAAAATGTGCCAATAAAATCAATGTAAACTGGCCCTGGTGGCACACGCCTGTAATCCCAGTACTCCAGAGGCAGAGAACGAGCCAATTTGGGTTACTTAGCGAGGTCAAAGTCATCCTGAACTACAAAGCAAGACCCTGTCTCAAAAAAACAAAATCAATTTAAAAAATAAAATTCATTTCTAACAACAGGACTTCAATAGGGAAATATTCCCACAAAACTGCTTTGATATTACATAGTTTGTACAGAAAAAAAAAATGGCTCCCAAACATAGCTGTGCCTTCCTGCATTCCTAGAAAAGGTTAGTACGGTTGTGTGAAGGATGGTGAGTTGGAGAGATCATTCTAAATTTTCCTCTCGGCTCTATGTGAACACAAAGCCCTTTAAACAAAGAGAAGGAGGCAGGATTTGAGGAGACGTGATCATGGATGCAGAAGTCAGGGGAAGGTGGCTGCAGGAAGAGGGCAGGACAGCGTCTGAAACTCCAGAGAGCAAGGATCAGATCCGCCTCCAGCCGGTCCCCCAGGGCTGCGTTTCTGCCCAAGTGATACCTTGGCGCTAGTTCCATAGAAACATTTGCACTATTCTGCTTAATGCATCTAGGATGACATATGTGTACTGTTTGCGTGAAATGGATGATGATTTTATAGCAGCAGTAGGAAAGTAATCTAAATGCAAAAAGAAGAGACTTGAAGAATACCATATATAATTCTTAACAACGGAGTCTCATCTCCGCCTGACTCAGTGTGTTCATTGTCTCAGACCTTTGTTCACACTGATCCAGCCCCTGTGATCCACTCAGGCTCTGGACGTTTCATTGCCCCTTTTTGCTCCCTCTGCTGAGTCTCTACCTGGAGGTCTAACTCACCCACACTGTCATCTCACAAATTTGCCCTTCTAATATCAGCTCCTGCACCAGCTATTCCACTGAGCGCTCCAACCTCTTCGCTTCTCTCCCTTTCTATTTCTGTTCTGCTCAGTTCCATCCCAGCAGTTACAAAACTGTGTTCTTGTCATTTATTTTCTAACTAAATTCAAAGATTCCTAAAATGTTGGATAGATTATGTTTGATTACTTTTTTAAAAAATCCTCATTACAAAGTAACCTTGTTTTTACAACAGGAGATAATCAGTACATTTTAAGGAATACACAACTGAGTAAAGTAGTAAAATGTATAATAAATGTATGTAAAGAATAAAAGCTTAGAACATTAAGGTAAAAGTCTTGAACAACTGTGATCAAAATGTAATCAAAATGTTGATTTGCTCTTAGTTAACTCATAAATTCTAGATTCAACACCACTTTCAGAAAGAACTAGCTGGTCAACGAATATGAGTTTCAGAAAAAAAAAAAACTGAAATGATTTTTCAGGTTCTATTTGACCTGTTTATTCTAGGACTTCAAGGTGCGCCTCCACGGTATAATATGGGCCTGGCACGTGCCTTGGATTCAGTTCCCAGTGCCAAGAGAGTAACTGTGGTAATTTAATAAATAAGTAAATTGATGAATATTTAGGGCTAAGTATTGATGAAATGAAGAAAGAATACGCGGTTGTTTTCAACAATTATGGTTCACATTGGTTTTTTTTTTTTTTTTTTGAGACAGGGTCTCGCTTTGTAGTTCAGGCTGGCCCTGAGCTCACTATGGTGCCCAGGCAAGCCGCCGCGAACTCAGCAATCCTCCTGCCTCTGCCTCCCGAGTGCTGGGATGACAGGCGTGAGCCACCACGTCTGGCATTGTGGTATGCGTTGTTGATTGTTGGTGGGCGTGTCTGCACACCCAGCATTATATGTGGTTACCGGGGATCGAACTCAGGACCTTGCGCTTGCGGGGCAGGCGCCGGAACCACTGAGCTAACCCTCCGGCCCTCACATTGGTAATCTTGTAATGATGTTGTAGCTTATGTTCAGGCTGGGCAGAAAAGATATAGTGTGGGGCATCATGGCGTCTCGCTGTGGTCAGCACAGCGTCTTTCACAGGGAGCAGTGTGCTCTGGGGCAGAGAGGACAAAGCGAGAGTTACCTCGGGCAAGGAATGGCTTGTGAGCGAGCTGATGACGTTTGCTGCAGGTCAGGGAAGGATGAGGAACTTCCCAGATTTAAAATGGAGGAAAGGAGACTCGAGAACTAAGATTAAGGTAAAGCTGTCACCAGCTGCATGTGTTTAAACACTTGCAAAAAGGTTCAACCAATTATCCGATGATTAGGGAAACTGCTTTTTGTTTAAAAGACGATCTATCAGAGAGACTCCTATTCTTATTTGCAGGCCCCTGGCAAAGGCTCAGTCCATCTACTGAATTTCCAATTTTGTCCAGAGGAAGCCTGTTGTGTTTAGGAATAGTAAGTAGACAACTCTGGCTCAGGCGAAATGTGGGGAGAAAGTGGGAAGTGGCAATATTCAAGGCTGGGAAGTTCCCTCAGGGCCATATTGTGAGGAGCGGGGAGTACTCAATAAAGTGGGGATTACAGAAGATGAGCAGGCAGATTTCGGTGGAAGATACTAAAACTGAATTGAATCTGTTCACTTTGGGGTCACTGTCCACTACCCAGAAGGAGAAAGAAAGAAAAGTCAGACATCGGCCACGTGTGTATGCCGTATTTATGGATGAGGCCCAAGTTCCCTTCCTCAAACATCACAAACAAACATGGAGAATAAAATTTCAAGCTAGGGAGGCTTTGCTAGGACTCTTCACCTTAGTCATATTCCAAAAAAGAATGACGCAGAGGGCAAGGCAACTGGGAGGCTAGGTCATTGACTTCTGCACTTAGAAAGCTGAATGCCATAGTGATTGTTTTTGGTAGCTGCTCAGGAAAAAGAAACAACAGCTCTGGTTCCTGCGCAATTTTCTGACCAAATGCTGCGAAGCTTTGCAGTTGATACAGAAGCAGGGCCAGATGCACTGGACAAAAGGCTTGTAATTAAGAGCAGGACTTTGTAATTACCTTCTCCTCTTATGTGAGGGCAAGAATAATTACAAGCCAGATCTAAGCAGATGCTCATGAAAGGCTTCTGATTGTAAGGGAGAGGGGCCTGGAGAAATTTACACTTTAACTCTTGACAAGGGAATTATTTTTCCCCTAAAGTGCTCAATGTTTTGTGAAAAATTGCTTCAGGCCTGAAGTAATTGCATAGCTTGGGTTCCAAATGAGAGGAGCAAACACTTATTAAATAACTATCAAGTACAGTATTGTACTAAGGTTTGGTGTCGATATGTATAAGTCACCATCCCAAGGAGTTCACTGTCTACCGTGGTGTGATTATGTCAGAAGCTACTGTGTAATGACTCGTAATTGATATTTTAATAATTATTTTATATGTTGTAGAATTCTCCTTTTATTCTTCACACTGCATGAATTTTGACCACAATCTTGGGCTACAGAAAACTTAATCTCTAGCCGGGCATGGTGGCTCACGCCTGTAATCCCAGCACTCCGGAGGCAGAGACAGGAGGATTGCTGAGTTCGAGGCTTGCCTGGACTACATAGTGAGCTCAGAGCTAGCCTGAACTACAAAGCGAGACCCTGTCTCAAAAAAAAAAACAAAAACAAAAAAAAAACTTAATCTCTGTTAGCCAGTGATGTGGGATCTCAAAGAGAAACTTGAGACAGGTGGGATAGAGAAAGGGGATTCCAAACACGGAGAGCAAAAGAGTGTCTGGGTAGAAATGAGGCTGGCCTTTTGGAAGACTAGAAATGGAGGTGATGTGGCCAGAGTTCAAGATACGGTGCAGACAAGAGAAACAGATAATGCAGCAAATTGTTCTCAAAAATTGACAAGCTCATCCCCTTCTCTGTCACCAGCCTGCTCTGTGGGGTAACTTTTTATCACCTCCTTTGAAAACTGAGAGGGTCTAACTAACTGATCTTGTCTAGCTATGTTTCCTTACTTTGTTCAAAGAATACAGAGGAAATGCTCCTGTACCTATTTCCAAATATCACTTTGGACAGTTGTACTCACACTGGCTGAATACCGTGTGGTCCAGTCTAGCCATCATGCTAGACAAGGAAGGAGAACAGCCTGGTCTTTCTAATAGTCATCTAGCCAGCCATTGATCAAGGATGCAGAACTGAGCCCCCGTAAGCTTGCATGAGCATGGCCCACACGACAGGGACCCAGCTCAATTTGTCAAAAACTGTGAAGAATTCAGAAAATGTAGCTCTTGGCCACTGTGGTCTAGGATAATTTGTTATGAAGAAAAACTGGTTCATGCAGATAGGAGACAGATGATGTCAGACATTATAGGCCACGTTAAATAGTTTAGACATTTCTGATCTTTCAATGAGAAGATACTGGGGGTGCTTGAGATCAATTTTATGACCCAGTAGGATCACTCAGATATGTAGAAAAGGAGTTGAGAAAAGTGAAGAATAAAAACATGGATATAATTTGGAGATGATTGCAATAAACAAATTACAGTAATGATCAGAGTGAAAGCATGGGAACTACAGTTCAGAAATACTTTGAAAACACAAGAAATAACCAATGATCATGTTTGCTGAAGGGTCAGGAACAGAGGACTTTTCATCAAACATTGTGCTCCTGAGAATAAAACTTCCGATGTAGGCCTTTACCATCACAGAATCACGGGGTCCTAAGTGTCAGCCAAAGATTCAACATATGAAAACAGAATTACTAGCATTATAAAGTTTTTTAGAGAAGTGGTGTTGATGTTGTGGAATCTACCCAATACCAGAGTCCACATAGTCTATCCGTGTGTTGTAAAGGATCATTTCTAGGCTGAAGACTGAATATCTAAAATGATTTTATTTTCAGAAATACAAGTTTAAATGTCATATTGTATCTTTTGTGTGAGAAACATGAAGGCTAAATACAGAGTATAATGGAAGCTAGATATTGCTAAGTGGGAAGGACATGTTTAAATCGGAAGAGCAAGAGAAGGCGAAAAGAAGGAAGGGAAAAGGCAAAAGAGAAACGAAGGGGAAAATGAAAAAAAAAGCTTTTGTAAATGGGAAAGGGTAAGGGTGAGTAGATGAGAGGAGAAAGGATAAGAAGAATTAAGATATATTATGCACAAATATAAAATCCCTATGGTGAGTGTAATCAGTATGTCCGACAAATAGGTACAGATGAAAACAAAGTTGACAAATAAAAGTGATTTATTTTTCATTCAAATGCTTACCTGTGGCTACAGATCTTTTAGAAAAATAAAATAGGTAAGAAAAAATATCATTGCCACATATTACACCCAGAACTTGGGGAAACTATGATTTGAATGTTTATTCCATATTGATAATTGTGTTTTCAATTACAAAACAAAAATATTGAAATATCAAGATATTTTATCTGCAAGAATGGAAAATGAATTCTAAACACCACTCAGATTTCTTACCAAACTAATTCTACTTTTATAGTAATTAGAAAATCCAGTATCATAATCACAGATATTTACTCAAGTGTATTGAAAACTTACATCTACATGAATCCTACTCAGAGATGTCTATCAAAGCTTTATGGATAACTGCTCGACACTGGAAGCAGCCCAGGAACCCTGAAGTAGATGCTTGGACGAGTGCATTTGGTACATCCATCCACACAATAGAATATTTGCCTGAAGCTCGGAAAAAGTGAAGTGCTGAGCTACAAAAAGCAGGAATCCAGTGCATAGTATTAACTGAAATAACTCAATCTGAAAAGGCTATATAACACTATGGCTCCAGAGTGTTAATAATTAAAGACCAAAATAGAAAAGAGATAATAGTAAGCAAGGAGATTTTTTTACAAGGGAGAAAAGGACCAAGAGATTCAGGATCCAGGAAAGGTGCAAGGGGCAAGGAAGTAAGAAGAAATAAAATGCACGATACACATGGAAGGACTACTTATCATGAATCGAATTATTATTAACTGCACACAGATAGGCACTGATAAAAATTAAAGTTCTTTAGAAATCTGTAGTAGCCAGGGATTAGCAGGGGGGAAGAAAGGATGAATTTGGAAGACAAGAGAATTTTCGTGGCAGTGAAACTGCTTTGCTTGATACTCTAACAATGCATATATGTCACTACATACATGTCCAGACTCATAGAAAGTTCACGACGAAGAAGGAGCCATCTTTGAGTGACGGTGACTTGTGAATCTCAGCTCATCGATGACACCAGATGAACGTGTCGCCCTGGCGGCCTCTGTATCCGAGGAGAGGGCGGTGGGTGGGGATCAGGTGAGATCAGACACTGTACATTCTGGCTGATTTTCAGAGAGGTTAAAAGTGCTCTGGAAAAAGTAAGCAAGTGTTAAATCTGTATTATCATCAATAAATATCAACACGAATATTTTATAAACCACTTTCTCCTATTTTAGCTCTTTTTGGAACTTCCTAATCCTTCACAAATATTGACATTTTTAGATTTATATTTTTAGAATATTGTGTGCTCCCCTCTTACAGCCAAACAGCTTATAAATCCTCTTTTTTATTTCACTGAATGTCCTCAGAATAAAGCAAAAATTAACCAAATGAATTGTAATGGAACCACTGATCTCAATCTACCTTCTCCAACTCATGTGTTATAAACAGAAAAGGAAGGAACACTTTATTATAGTTTAATTTTTCTTTTGCTGACAAAATAATGACACAATGCCGGTCATGGTGGCTCACGCCTGTAATCCCAGCACTCGGGAAGCAGAGGCAGGAGGACTGCTGAGTTCGAGGTGTGCCTGGGCGACATAGTGAGCTCAGAGCCAGCCTGAACTACAGAGCGAGACCCTGTCTCAAAAAAAAAAAAATGACACTAACTGAATTTTCTCAATTTGTATTTCGGTAGGGCATGAACTGTGATGATAAATTGCCAAGATTCCTAAATATTTTTGTTGGAATTTCTTTTGAGTTTAAAGATTTAATTGAAGAAAATATAATACTTAAAATTTTACATTATCAGAGAAACCAGGAGTAAATATATCATGAACTCAAACAGTGGAGGAGTTTCACTGTGATCAAAAAGACAGGTTTAGTGTTTTTGTTTTAATAGTTATGTCTGTAATCCACTATGATTTTGGTTTGGTGCACGGTGAAAAACATACACCTAGCTTTAGTCTTTGGTAGGTTGAAGCCCCTTTTCTAGCACCATTTGTTGAAGAGACGATCTTTCCTCTACTGAGGGTGTTTGTCTCCTTTGTCAAAAGTGAGGTGATTTAGTCTTACCTACTTTAAAAAAATTATTTCATTTTTTCCTAAAGAAACATGCTTCATCTTCCAGTGGAAACATATTTCTTCCTATTTTGTCCCTTGTAAGGTCAATATATAAACCTCCCCTTCTAGCCACTTTTTGATAAATGTCATCGAGCACTCTTATTGGTACATGTATTATAAATTACTAACATCTTTTCTCTCCATCAGTTTAATTCACAGGTCTCCAGCTACTATGCCTAAAATCATATAGAAAAATTTTTCTCTGTAAACTGTTTATATTGGATTTAGTTTCCAATCTTGTTCATTCATTTATGTAATAAATTGTAACTTTAAATATAAAAAATAAAAAATCAATCTTATCAGCTTTTAATAATAAGAACTAGAAACTGTGCATTGTTATAATAACACCAGACCACTCTTATTCAGATAGCTCTGCATTGAAAGACAGGTTTCCTAAACACACGGCTACAGAAGAAGATAGTTCTGCACAATTAATTTTTAGGACAATAGAAAGAATGCTACAGAAAAGAATAGAGAAATTAAATGGAAAGGAGGAGAGACACACAAATGTCCTGATGAAAACAATTTTTCAGAAAGTTTGTGAATGTTACTAAATATAATAAGATCATATGTCTAGAAGGTACAAGTTACCACTGAAATTTTTATCATCAAAAATATATACAGCTCGGGAGGCAGAGACAGGAGGATTGCTGAGTTTGCGGTGGCTTGCCTGGGCACCATAGTGAACTCAGGGCCAGCCTGAACTACAACACAAGACCCTGCCTCAAAAAGCAAAAAAAAAAAAAAAAAAAAAAAAAAAAAAAAAAAAAAAAAAAAAAAAAAAAAAAAAAAAAAAAATATATATATATATATATATATATATATATTAACTCAAAGAAAAATAAAAACGAAATTATGCATCTGAATCTCCCTAAAATCATAGTAATCTTTGAGTTAAAAGTTTAAGGAAATTTTTTAAATTTAAGGAGTTTTTACTTTATAAAGTAATATATGATACATTTAAATTAATATTTGACTTAAATATTTTATATGTATGCTAGACATATTGAGCTATTTATAGCATAATCCAGCTTAGACTCCAAGGAAATGTTGTCTCAGTTGTAAAAGCTCTAGAACAAATAACCACACAGATTGGTGACACTGAGAACCGAAAAAGCAATGAATTCACAGAACAGCCCTCTAATCTGATTTTGAAGCCAAATCAGCAACCCATTCCAAACACAGAAAAAAAACTGTAATATCTTGCAACTTTAATTTAAAAAGAAGGAAGTTGGACACTATAACTTTATTATATTTTAAAGAGTCTTTTGGTAAATTATACTGATTTAATATAAATTTAGCTAATACTTCTTTCCTACAGACCTACAACTCACAGTTTATCAAATTCAGTTCAATTTGGACTTGTGCCTA
>PVIC010045862.1:0-14460 GCA_004025085.1 Thryonomys swinderianus
AGGACTGACTTTATTATACTTACTTCTTTTACTTATTTTTGACTCTTCCTATTTTCACCACTTGAAAAGTGATGTGCTCATTCTACAGAAGTGTCCAGGCATGAAGACAGCTCTAAATTAGAGGTGTAAAGAAGGGACATTCTCCTGGGATCAGTGTTACTGCACAGAAGTGATGACCAGGAACTGTCCAGGGTCGACTGCTGAAGGCCTGGCACTCCGGGAAGTGAGCTGTGAATTGCTCTAACCAGGCAAAGTGCTGACCTGCCAGTGCACACAATGAGGGTGGAAACACTCCTTCACCCAGAGCCCCATGTCATGTGTACCTGGTCTGCCCTCTGACCCCCTTCTGGTCCGTGCGCCTACAGGGTTGAGGAACAGACAGGAAGAATAACTACTCACGGAGCTGTCTCTTTGCGAGGATGGAGAGGGACCCCAAGAATGGTGACCAGCAGGGGATGACAGGGTTAGCTCTGAGAGTTTATGACAACCCCCACCCTTGCACTGCCACCAATCCCGTGTATCTCCGAGGCCAGATTGAGGTTCAGCAATGTCAGCGATGTCAGCAATATGCTTATAAAGTACATGGAAAGGTTGTCAGGGCAGAAGAAGGTGATGAAAGGAGGTCCTCACTGCTCTCCGCTGGGCCTTTCCACAGAAGCTGCTTGGGAGTTGATGCTCCACCATGCAGCTGACCAAGAGGATAGTCACACGTTGGCCAAGAAGAGTGAAAAGGCCGCTAGAGGTTAGACAGGACCCTGATCAGTCCCAACATACCCAGCCCTGTCCCTATTAGATTCTGTGTTCATCTTGATCACATCATTTCCACCTGAGAGCTTTTTTGCCCTGATGAAAGTAGAAAATGAAGGAGTGATACTGAAAACAAAAGAGGAAAAACAGTACCACAAGTACACACACAACTTACCACACACGCCACATTCCCCTGCCTCTCTTCAATGCACACTGCATTCACACTGCAAGGATTCAGTTCTGGATTTTTGCAACTTCTTTCAGTTTTGCAGCCCTGTGTCTGATCGCCAGTGTATCCTGGCTTGCAAGGCCCACAACGATAAGATCCCTGCAAGGGACAAAGGTGAGATGATGAGGCAGGGCTCAAGACACAGGTGCTATGCTCATGTTCCTCTCTAATCAGCAGCCTCTGCGATCCTGTGACTGTTGCTGAGATCAGTGTCAGACTGGAAGTTGCCACCGGCCACGCAGACGTGAAGAGTTACAACCGAAGACAGAAAGGCTGGTATGGAGCCAGCCACACTCTGACTCACAGCTCCACCATGGAAGCAAAGGAGGAAACACTTTAAAGCCCAGTGACATCCTGGGTGGTAGAGTCAGAGTACAGGGAGATAGTTGAATTTTTTTACTATTCCTTGGATCTTTTGTAGTTGAATGACAAGGACCTGAACACACACAGCAAAGCTGCATGGAGAACTCCTGTTGAGGAAATTGGTGTGAAAGAAGAAACCTGGCAATTTTGGTGCCATGTCCTCTGCAGTGGCACTTGGGAGTCAGGCAGGGCCTCTTTAAAAACAAACAAACAAACTTTAAATGTATACAGATATTCTTTCAAAATTCATTTTCAAAAATTCATTTTTCATCTTAGTTGAGGTATAATTGACAAATAAAATTACATATATTGTATGCAGTATGCTGATGTGTTAGATGTGTGCTATGTGCAATAATTCCCAGCTAGTTAATTAATGCGCCTGGAGTTTCTGCCTGTCACCTCATGTAATTATCTATTTTTTTTAACTTTAGGAGATCTACTCTCTTAGGAAATTCTATACATATTGCAATTTTATTAATGCTAATCTTTATATCCCAGAATTTACTCACACTATTAAGCTTTACTGAGATAAATTCATATATAATGAAAGACCTATAAAAAGTACAATTTAATGATTTTAGTCACTTGGGACCTATTAATTGGGAAGTCCAAAGGATACTTTTGAAAGATTTTTGTTGATCTTCTAGCCTCATCACACATGCCATCAGCTCACTCTTTTTCTTGTCTTCTGCTCTTTTTCCTTCTGTACTTCTACTTCATTGGGAGTTGGTTTCCTTTAGTTCTACTCATTGTCTATTTTTCTTCTCTCTGAAGAAAAATTGTTATTGTCTTTATACTAAAGTTTCCCAAATGTATTTCTGCAGACTCACTTTGTCCTGGCAAAGGACTAGGCAATAAATAAACCTTCGCATATTCCTAAGTATTTTGCAGAAGAACTCAGGCTGGGTAGCTAGACTGCAAGTTTAATGATCCACCTTTCAGTGTTCCCAACTGTAAAGCAGGGATGGTAATAACGTCTATTCATAAGGTTTCATGTACAAAGGAAATGAGGAACCTGCAAATTACCTTCTCCAGCGCTGTACACTAAATCAGAAATGGTTGCACATGGAATCAATACTTCCATCCACAGTCTATTCTACATCTTCCACCTTGACCCTGTTGATGGGAACGCTCTGATCAAACACATCTGAACAATTAAATTACTGATCTTCTTAGCACTAAGCATTTTAATCCAAATGATTCTTAAAAATGTTGTTTTGTTTTGGCTTTGGTTTGTTGAGACAGGGTCTCATTATGTAATTCAGGCTGGACTTGAATTCACTATGTATCCTATGCTGATGTTAAACTCACAGTAATGTTCCTGCTTGCCTCCTGAGTGTAGGGATTATAGCTATGTGCCACCACATCCAGTTGACTCTTATAACGTTTTATGAAAACAAAGAATACTGTTTAGGCATTGTGTAGTCACCAATAAAAAGCTGAACTACTAATATAAAGTAATAGTCTCTTCATGTTTTTAAATATGAGGATAATAATGTTATATTCAATAAATAACTAAATGAGTTTAATACTGCATTTTTTTTTTTTTTTTGCTTTTGAGACAGGGTCTCGCTTTGTAGTTAAGGCTGGCCCTGAGCTCACTATGGTGCCCAGGCAAGCCACCGCAAACTCAGCAATCCTCCTGTCTCTGCCTCCCGAGTGCTGGGATTATAGGCGTGAGCCACCACGTCCTGCATTGTGGTATGCGGTGTTGATTGTTGGTGGGCGTGTCTCCACGCCCAGCATTATATGTGGTTACCAGGGATCAAACTCAGGACCTTGCGCTTGCAAGACAGGTGCCGGAACCACTGAGCTAGCCCTCCGGCCCTAATACTGCAATTTTGATAGAAGATAACAAACCAACTTGACAGTTATAAAACTGTTCTTTTTACTTTTTTATTTGAATCTTTCTTGGTACATTATATGTACACATCACAATTACATTCAACACTGAGAACTTGTATCAGTATATCACAGACCAAAAAGGCAACCAACAATATGGGAAAAAAATCTTTACCAGCTGTTCCTCAGACAAAGAGCTACTATCTAGAATATATAAAGAGCTTTAAAAAAAGTCAATCCCCCCAAATTTAAAGACCCAATTCAAAAACGGGGATCTGGGGCCAGAGATTTAGCTCAGTGGTTCTAGTGCCTACCTCTGAAGCACAAGGTCCTGAGTTCAATCCCCGGTAACCACATACAACAATGCTGGGTGTGGTGACTCACACCCACCAGCAATCAACACCACATACCACAGTGCCAGGCACGTGGTGGCTCATGCCTGTAATCCCAGCACTCGGGAGGCAGAGACAGAGGGTTGCTGAGTTCGAGGTTTGCCTGGGCTACATAGTGAGCTCAGGGCTAGCCTGAACTACAAAGCAAGACCCTATCTCCATTAAAGAAAAGGGCATCTGAAATGAACAGACACTTTTCAAGGAAGATGTAAAAAGCAGCTAAGATGTGTATGAAGAAATCCTCAACATCACTGGTCATTCGACAAATGCAGATGAAAACAACACTGAGATTTCATCTCACTCCACAAACAAAAGCTGCTATTTCAAAATTAGCCAGCAGCAAATGCTGTTGAGGCTCCAGTGAAAGGAACCCTTCTCCACTGTCGGTGGAAATGTAGATTGATACCACCACTATGGAGATCAGTGTGGAGATTCCTTAAAAAAACTTGGATTAGAGGTCCCATTTGACCATGCTATTCTTCTGCTGGGGATTTACACAAAAGAATTACAGGATTCATATCACAGCAACATATGTGCACCCATGTTTATAGCAGCTCAGTTTGTGATAGCTAAAGCTTAGAAACAACCTTCAACTCTATACTACAGAAAGAAGATGTGGTTTTTTTTTTATAAAATAGGCCATAAATTGGCCATATATAAAATTGGCCATAATATATATATTGGCCAATATATATATTGGCCATATATATATATATATATATATATGGCCAATATATATATTGGCCATATATAAAATTGGCCATAAAAATGGTAATTTGAGTCATTTATACTCAAATGGATGTATGTTAACAATACACTCAAAAGTGAAATAAAAATGCTCTTATCCAAACAATTGCTTGTAAAATAACTCTTACAGTAAACAATTTCTGCACCAAAGTTTGCCTTAATCATGACAAGTAGGTGTAATGTGAATATGTTCTACCTGCACTTGTGGTTGTGGTCTGTAAGCACACATTTGTTTCAGGGACTCCTCTGATATACTTACCAGAGTGTTGATACAGATAGAACTGGGAACACAGGCTCCATTTCGACACTCATCAACATCAGTGCACACCTGATAGAAAAAGTTAGGGGAAGTTAAAGGTCTGCTGCCTAAAGAGCAATACAGACTCAGAGTTTCTTCTGTTTTGACATCTTTGTATGAAATGAAGCATACAGAATTTCAGGTAGAGTTGCCTCTGGGCATTACATTAGTTGTTCTAGATCACTGAATCAGTCTGTGTTTAATTTATTTGTAGATGATAATGGCCCTTATGGCATTTACAATTGTTCGGAGAAGATCACTTTTACATTCATTTGTTCCTGTTTTCAGGCAAGAAGGTTTTTTTTTTTTTTTAATTTTTAATTTTGCCTGGACTTCAATGTACTCCTCTCCAATTCTAGAAATTCTCAGTTTTTTTTCCACTTTTTATTATTTGTCTTTTTCTTTACAACTACCAGTAGAGAAATACTGTTTTCATTAATCTCTTTTTGACCCTTAACTTGTTTTTATTTTTCATTCTTTTATGTTTATGTGCTGCATTCTTGAAGTTTTTCTTAGAATTTTCTCTCAGCCTATGAATTGTCAGTTAGTTTGTTTCCTTTTTTCACCCATCTATTGAGTTTTTAAGTTCAGTGGTTATATGTTTTATTCATCATTTTTATCTGGCAATTTTTCAAACTTGTCTTTTTTCACAATGCTCTTTTTAAAATTATAATATCTATTCTTTTATCTCTTAGCCTTTAAAACTTATTTCAATATATCCTAATAGTGGTTTCTTCACAGGAACTATAATTTCATGAGCATGCCCTTAGCAGGGCCATGATTATTCCTGGAGACACACTACTAGTCCTTGAATTTTGGAGTGTCTCCACACTGTGCTATTTCTTTGACTTTAGTCAAGGGTCTGGATTAGACTGCTCTAAAGGCTGGTTTTTAAGAGAAAGTTTAGTGTATATTTCTACATCAGATGTATAACATAGATTTGGAGCTTATAACTATACATGGGTTCAGATTGGAGATGTGTTTTATGATAGACAAATTTCCTTTGGTTTACCATGTCCTAAAGTAAAATCAAGTTTCCTTGTTTTTCCTTAAGGATAGCAAAGTTCTGCCATCCTGGTGTGGCAGAAAAGATGGTTCTCTGGGGTTTCTGGTTTTATTCAGGGTTCTGGGTCTTTCTAAATTCCAAACTCTGTTTTCTATATTCATGTGTTAAGCCCCTGTTTTCCATTCCTAGGACTCACACCCATGAGTAGCTGTAGCATGAGCTTCTACCCAAAGATATGACTTTTCTGCTTTGCTTCTAGAAGCTGCACTGCAGCCTTTTATTTCTCTTGACCTTGATAATGCATTAAAGCTTTTCACAAGGTGGTTCCCTTCTGCCTCAGTTTCAACCACCATATTGCTGGGAATCTGCTGAGAAATGGCCTCACTAGTTTGTATCAAGCACTCGATATTTCATTTTGTCTATTTTCTTTTTGCTTAACTTGGGAGTTTTGTCTACAGGAGAAACGAAACTTAGGAGTCATTTCTGTAGTGGCTCCTTGTCATTGGTCTGTTGAGCTTGCCTCTTTTTTTTAATCAAGGTGACTGATACCCTCTAGGGCCTCTCAATAGGCAGCAAGGAAATAATAAGCCCCTGCTCTTCTTCAAAGCTAATAAGTTCCCTACAGTAGTAAAATATATTTATAGGCCAACCATTTTTAATGGCTGAGAACATTAAAAAGAATTTCACAATCAGTTAAATAATGGCCAGAGTATAGAAGAACATTTGGAAATAAGTGGAGACTGTCATTAATTATTCAAGTGGTTTATGACAATTTAAAGCTTATGTAAGACAGAGGGTAGGTTCTCTCAGGGGGTTATTTCTACTCTTAAAGTCCTCTCATCTCTAAAACAGCTTTAGTTTGGCAACAATGGCTTTATAAAAGGTACTTAATTTTTCAAAGCTTTTGTTTGTTTCTCTGAGTCTCAAGTTATCCTGCAGGTCAGAATGTCCAAAGGCTACCAACAAAGTAAGTCTGAGACCATGCACATTTCCAGAATTACCAAGTCACTGTTTATCTAGTGATATTTTATTATTCCACCTTTGACAACCTCTCTTCTGGACTCTATAAGCATATATTATCACCAATGAGTTGAAAAACTTCCCAATTTGTTCTCTGTGCCCCATGACATCCCACATGGCATAGGCTGCTCCAGGAGGAAAAGGAAAAGTTGGGAAATTGTTCTGTTCAGAGAAAAAAATGAATAAAAAACCAACTTTGTCCCATCTGCTTGTTTGACTAGGCAAAATTTATTCCAACACTATGCACCATGGGCACCATGAAAACCATGGGGCAGGCATCTGAATCTGGGAGCTAAATTCATGCAGCACACATCTGGGTAACAGGGGTGGTATTTGCACTGGAGGGAAAATAATTCAGTCTTTAGTCACATGGAGAAAATATCCTCAAAGCCTTCCTCACCTATGAGTGCATGCTTCTTTATTCATTTAAGTTTGAGAGGGAAGCCAAATGTTGCCTTCTCAGTGAAACCCACTGAGAGCTCAGGCCTTATTTAGGCCTCTGTTGATATGAACAGGAAGGTGGATGGATGCCCCTCAGTGTAAATAGTTGCCAGGGTTTTTGAGCATGTATTTCTTGGCTGGCTGCAGGGTGTGGAAATGCTTCTCCACATGTGCTGTGTAGATCTTACCAGCTGTGTAATTGTTCCCACAACACATCCTGCAGGGAGGAATCATCAGGGATTGGAATTGATTTTCCCACATCAGAGCTTCAAAACTCAGAGGTCTGTGGCACAGAAGACACCTGGTGAGTGTTCAAGGGATGACTGACTGTGGTAGTGTTTCCAGAGATGAGAGAGGGCTCCCTACTTCAGAGGGAAGTGGGAAAGGAAAGCAGCAAAGTCAGCAAAGACTTTCAGGAGAAGGGGGTATCAAATGTTCACAAATCACTTGCTTTGGGCATGTGGAGCTGGTGTCCACGAGTTAGAGGCTGGCAGAATGGTAAGATACAAGTCACCATCATTCTTGTTATGAGACAAGTCAGGATGGAATGTAAGGAACAGGGGCAGTGAATGTAACTAGAACATTAGAGTGGCTTCTAAACACTTAGGAATCGATGGCACATGGCAAAATAAATAATAATTCCACAGAAATGAGGCTTGGAGAAGAAGCTGGCCTTGGGCCTGTTCAGTGGGTAGCAGAGACTACAGACCTGAGGTTCTCATACCTTTCCCTGAGTCCATTCCCAGGAAGCAATGTAGCAGATCACTCAGAGGGCAGCATGTTTTTACATTCCACAACAATGAGGAATTATGTAGATGAATGTCCTAGTGTAGCTCTGCCCTGGAGCATCACAGGGTGTGGGGTGTCTGTGGTTCCTGGAGGTGAAGATAAAATCTCAAGTCCTCAGTCTGGATCTGTCACACTTGCTCTGCAGGTAGGAAAGCTTGGCCCATTCACATTCCTGTTTGTCCATGGAATTCTGCTAATAGCATTGCTCCTGACAGTGGAGGAAAATTTCTGAAAGAGAAGGAATGCGGAAGCAGATGGAAATATTGTTTGGGAGCAGTCCTAGAGAGTCTGATTAACTGCTGGAAGCAGTGTATTCATTCTGTGCAAGGGACTAACTGGTTCTTCACTTCAAAAAGTTTTTCTGGGGCCGGAGATTTAGTTCAGTGGTTCTGGCACCTGCCTAGCAAGTGCAAGGTCCCTGGTTCAATCCCTGGTAACCACATACAATGATATTGACACAGGAGAGTTAAGGCCTAACTCCCCACCTGAAACGCAAGTTCATGTTCTCTAAAAATTAAAGAATGAATTTTAGGAATGACGGAGGTTTGAGTAGGAAAATTTTATTGAGAGAAAAAGCTTCTGGCTTAAGAGAGACAGAAGAGGGAACCTGGAAAGTGGGTAACCCCCCACCTCACTTTTTAGAGGTCTTTCATGGAGCAAAGCCATGAGGTGAGGCAGGTCTGAAATAGGGGCTACCAGTAAGATTCAAAAAAAGGTAGACAGGTTGCAATTGACCAATGAGTATAGTGGGGGCTTCCAATAAGATTTGAAAGAAATGGGCAAACTGCGGCTAATCAATGGGTAAATGAAGGATCCTCTTTTTTTGTAAATCTTTCAAGGGCCAGCCCTATCTATCTGCCTACATATGTCTAGCTGGCTTTTCTACCTATAATAATATGATATTGGGCATGGTGACTCACGCCCACCAGCAATCAGTACCACATCCCACAATGCTGGGTATAGTGGCTCATGCCTGTAATACCAGCACTCAGGAGGCAGAGACAGTAGGATTGCTGAGTTCCAGGCTTGCTTGGACTCCATAGTGAGCTCAGGGCCAACCTGAACTACAAAGCAAGACCCTGTCTCAAAAAAAAAAAATAATAAAGAAGGGACATATATAAAACAGTACCAACTGTATGCTGTAAGACCACTGGAAACTTTGCACACCTTCTTATAATAGTACAGGAGAAGAAATAGGGCAGCCTAAGAGTCTTTTACTTCTGGGTATTGGTTCTGACAGAAAGATAGGAGAGGGTGTGGCGACAAGAGGTGAATAGAGGCATCTAGGAGTAGATGGCAAAACAGAAGCTAGATTCCCTTGTTTTTTGTCTTGCCTAGTCTCTCACCAAGCCTCCAGTGTGGAGGGACGCAGGAAATGGCTCCGGGCTCCTCTCGGGCCTGTGTGGTCACAGTGCAGCTCTGGGGTGTAGTGGGGGCCAGCCGGCAGGCTGCAGTCCTCCACACTGGGAATGGCGCCTGGGGTCTGTGAACTGAGTCCTGTTTTTTTTTTTTAATCAACATATTATATAGGGGCTTTGCCTTTTTAGCAAACCCCGAGATCTGAATCTTGTAGAATTTTGTTGTGTCCAGATTTTTTTTTTTTTTTTTGTATTGGGCCTTGGAATAGAACAAATGACTTTTTTTTTAAAATCCATTTTTTAAATATATATATTAAACCCTAAGTAAGGCACTTTAGTCTGACACAGAACAGTAGACACTGATTTACATTTGACCTTATAATTTAAATTTTTAACCAAGGTCTTTTAAATAAATTGACAACTTATACCAACCTGATTTAGGCTCAAATACACATAATGAATAATACAATGTATAAAGTAAATGTAGAGTGGAGATGTTTTAAACATAGTGAGGACTTGGCAAATCTAATGTACTAAAACTATGATTACATTGAGATTTTTTACATGTTATTAAATTTATAAATAAAATGTATCTAATCTTATTTAATCTAAAATACACATTGTAAACATATAATTTTATTTTACTTGTCAATGCTTATTTATCTTGGTTTGAAATGGGGAGAATAGATTTAAATTTTTTAATGTCAGTAGGTTTTTTTCTAACTTTAGCAAAATTTGTATAAACTAGTAATTAACAATGATTTTTTTGTTAACTCACAAGGGAACAAACACCTTTAAAACTATTTTGTTAAAGTTTTTGTCTTAATTTTTATTTTTTGTGTCATCATCACAATTTATAGGGCAAATTTTTTGATGTATTTAGGATGGCTGTTTTAAAGTACCTTGTAGCTTTTTTGACAATTTTTTTTTTGTTAAGAACTGTAGCTCTTTTTGTCTTTTTTTTTTTTTTTTTTTTTTGAGACACGGTCTTGCTTTTTGTAGTTTGGGCTGGCCCTGAGCTCACTATTAGCCCAGGCAAGCCTCGAACTCAGCAATCTGCCTGTCTCTGCCTCCCAAATGCTGGGATGATAGGCGTGAGCCACCACGCCCGGCATTGTATGTGGTTACCGGGATCAAACTCAGGACTTTGCGCTTGCGAGGTAGGCGCCAGAACCACTGAGCTAAATCTCTGGCCCTTTTTGCCATCTTTTTAAACCTTTTGTTATTATATTTATTATTTTTATTATTTTTATCACCAGATCTATAGTTATTGTTATATTGTTAGAACTTTTTATCAAAACTGATTTAATACTGTTAAATTATGAACACATAATTTTAAACTCATTATTTGTATTATTTTAGACCAAAGCAAGTAGGGCTTACATTTTTTTAAGCCTTTTATAACTGGTCACAGATCTTTAGGTTGAACTTTTTATATATATATATATATATTTTATATTTTGGTACAACTAGACATTGTTATTGAAAACCAAAACCACATTTTAAAAAATTTTATTATCAATTATATTCTTTTTTTTTTTTTTTTTTTGCTTTTTGAGACAGGGTCTCGCTTTGTAGTTCAGGCTGGCCCTGAGCTCACTATGTAGCCCAAGCAAGCCGCCGCGAACTCAGCAATCCTCCTGTCTCTGCCTCCCGAGTGCTGGGATTACAGGCGTGAGCCACCACGTCCGTCATTGTGGTATGCGGTGTTGATTGTTGGTGGGCGTGTCTCTACACCCAGCATTATATGTGGTTACCGGGGATCGAACTCAGGACCTTGCGCTTGCGAGGCAGGCGCCGGCACCACTGAGCTAACCCTCCGGCCCCTATCAATTATATTCTTTTGTTTTTTAGACACTAAAACTTGCAATAACATTTTATAGATTTTTTTCTTTTAGGAAAAACATCAAATATTCAGGGAACTTTATTTTTAAATGACAAATCAGACCCAGCTCTCATTTACCCAAACATGCATAATTCAAACTGAATATAAAATGCACCCAATTGGTAAATTACATATGAAATACAAAGGAAATGCAAATTTACACATATGAAATGATTGCTGGTTATAGCAATTTAACAATCAAATTAATCAAGTACTGTAGTCTAAAAAAAAACCCTTTAAAGCCAATTATCTATAGTAAACCAAAGGAAATTGTGATATGTAATGATTTGATTCAAATCAAAAAATAAGGCACCTGCTGTAACTTTACAGAAGTAACTTTACAGAAGTAACTTTCAGTTTTAGTTATAATAAAATAGAATCAACAAGGACCTGTTTTGAAGAAAGAAACAAGGAATTTATTGGGTGAGAAAGGCAGATAACAATGCAGTGAAAAAACCTGTTGGCCCAAGGTCAGCTGATTCTTTTCCTATTTGAGCAGTTAAATTCCTAAACACTGCCTTAGCCACTCTTTTTCTATACTCGAAAATATTGCAAGTCACCTATGAGGGTCATATTGTGTACAGACTAGGTAGATTTCCCTTCTGTTCCTCTTTAAAAAACTCAAGATACATCCTGAGGCAATTAACAAAGCAAATAAGCAGCCTTGTTCCAATTCTTAATAAATAGACACTGTTCAGGCTTTTTGTTATGGCTGTTCACTGTTATGGCTAAGTACTTTAGTATCCAATATTTGCAGTTTTCAACAAACTGGCATATTAGAAAAATGAAAACCTACCTTATTACCCTCATCTTATTCATAAAAAGAAAATCTGATCATAATCTATAAAATCATACAAGGGAAACCAAATTTGATCATTATCAGTAGACCCACTTCATTCCAAAAGCCTCTTTAGTCTGATGTATCTAGTACCCTAAGGGAATTTCAATATAAACATAGGAAAAGCATTTCCAAACTAAGCATGACTTACTGGTTGATGTGCTTTTTTTGTTATTAAAAGTTTTGTTAACATGCTTATAGCACACTGGACTCAACAGTATATTTTGAAGAGGCATCCATTTCTAGGGTTTTTATCTAAAACTTCGTCTAACACAGTAAATCCCTTTGATATATTAAAATTCTGGTGAAATCATTGTGAGAAACAAACCTTCTTTACCTTCACTCCACCACAGTAGTGCCAGTAACTGCTTAAATTACAAAATGCTCAACAAAGTTGTTTTTTTAAATGGGATCTAAGGTTACTATTCTCATGCATGCGAAATCCAAGGTAGTGTAACAGAAAGAATAACATTATAGTAGAAGCAGCTACAAACATCTCCACTTACATTATGTATTTAGTTTTTAAAACTTTTAGGTGCTAATGGTTGTGGCAAAAGTAGGCTGTGCAGTTCCCCCATTTACATAGAAGCACCGTATTACAGGATAGTTACATGGCCCTATAATAGTGTGCTTTCAATTTGAGTGTAATAAAGTGCCTAGCAATACAAAAACTGTAGGACACCAAATTTTAAATATGCTAACTACATTTACACATTAGGGTCAATAAAATCTAGGCCCTGTCTACACAGATTTAATCTAATTACCCATATTGTATACTGTTTTAATAATCACATAAAAATTTACTCTTTACTGGCTGAATAAAGGTCTGCTACTATAGCTTAACAATCAAATTTTATTGCTTTATTCATGTGGTGCTTTTGCGAGGCACTGTGGTATGGACTAGAAAATGTGGAATGACGTGAAGAAACCTTGGAATGACACATGAAGGATGATTTGAAAGTCATTCTGAGGCAGGATGCTTTACTGAATTGTTTTTAACCAGGGTATCAAACATCAGGAATGAGTTCAAGTTAAAGTTCACAGGAGAATGGAGTGCCGGGCGTGGTGGCTCACGCCTGTAATCCCAGCACTTGGGAGGCAGAGACAGGAGGATTGCTGAGTTCGAGGCTTGCCTGGGCTACATAGTGAGCTCAGAGCCAGCCTGAACTACAAAGCGAGACCCTGTCTCAAAAAAAAAAAAAAAAAAATTCACAGGAGAATGGAAACATCTTAAAATCAGTCACTTCACATGCGCATCCTGATACTTTGAATAATCTGGAAAATTGCAGAGCCACAAACAACAAAAATGAAAAGAGCAAGTAACCAGGGTCCTACCGACGCCTTCTCTTCAGGAGCATTTCTCGAGGTCTTGGCGACGTTGCCACGCTGGGTGATGTTCTTGCTGTGCTTCTCGTTGGCCATACCGATCCGCTGCTTGGCGACCATTTTCGTGGTGTTACCACCTGCCCGGCCGCTCTGGGACTCGCTCGCCTCACCCCCCACCCCGGGCGCTTGCTGAGAGGTTCCGCTCCTGGTGCCCACGCAGCTGGAGTGTGGAAGCTCTCGGGCCAGGCGCTGACTACTGCCGCTGGGCCTGGATGCGGCCGAGCGCGGAGATTGAGTGCTGGAGGGGCACCGGCTGCCAACCGATGGCGACCTACTGCTCAGCCCAGGAAGGCTGGTGCAGTGGAGGGAGGAAGCAGGTCCTGGGGACGCACCTGCACCGCCACTGGGAGCCGGAGCTCAAGGAAAGAAACTCAAGCACCGGACAGTGCCGCCGCTAGCTCCAACTCTATAGATTTTTAATAGTTAAAATTTACTGAGTTACTTTGTTTTTACTACCTTGTAATGTTATATATTAAAATGACAATTTTTAATTGGCTTAAAAACAGTATGGCTTTTAAAAGTTATAAAAGCAAATTTTGTTTTATTTTGACTATTTTTTATTTTTATGGTTGTATTCTTGTTATATTTTTTTAAATTAGTCTTTTAAACCATGTTTTTGTATCTTTTTAACAGCATCAACAAAGATCTTTTTACTGTTAGATGGGCACCAGGCTTTATGGGATCTTTTGTAGAAATAGCTTTTTTTGATTTTATTACATGTCTATTAATTAACTTTGTGTGGTTAAGTACACACTGTTATATTTACCTCTTATTTTATCTTATCAACAAAACATATACTTATTTTTTGTATAACATCTTTTTGTAAATCATATAGAATCTTTTTATAAAAAGTATCTCTCCTTTTATTGTTTTTAACATTTTACTGTGAAACTCTAATAGCAAACTCTTTCTAAAACTGCTGAAATTTGAAGTGTATTTTTTGTTTTTAGGTTTTTACATTTTATGATTTGATTAAATGTAACAGTAGTAACACTAACAACCTTGAGTTTTTATCAGCAATTGAGATATAGAAAAAGCAAATCAACTCTATAATTATAATCTTAGAATTTGGTAACATACAAGAAACATTTTAAACATACAATTAACATTAACCAGGTG
>PVIC010045863.1:0-14438 GCA_004025085.1 Thryonomys swinderianus
CAACAAAATAAATTTTAAAAATGTAATTGTATGGGCCGAAGATTTAGCTCAGTGGTTCTGGTGCTACCTCACAAGTACAAGGTCCTGGGATTGATCCCCAATAACCACATACAATGCTGGGCATGGTAACTCACATCCATCAGCAATCAATACCACATACCACAGTGCCAGGCATGGTGGGAGGCACTCGGGAACCAGAGGCAGGAGGATTGCTGAGTTTGAGGTTTGCCTGGGCTACATAGCTCAGGGCCAGCTTGAACTACAAAGTGAAACCCTGTCTCAAAAAAAAAAAAAATGTAATTGTGACTCAATCATGGGGTACATGCAATCTTACTCCAAAATGGAGGAATATGGACATAGAAATGGAAAAAGACCAAATCCAGTAGGCTATCAATAAACCCAAGAGCTCCAATTGACATTTTTTTCTTTGATGACTTTTTTTTTTTTTTTTTTTTTTTTTGCTTTTTGAGACAGGGTCTCGCGTTGTAGTTCAGGCTGGCCCTGAGCTTACTAAGGTGCCCAGGCAAGCCGCCGTGAACTCAGCAATCCTCCTGCCTCTGCCTCCCGAGTGCTGGGATGACAGGTGTGAGCCACCACGTCCGGCATTGTGGTATGCGGTGTTGGTGGGCGTGTCTCCACGCCCAGCATTATATGTGGTTACCGGGGATCGAACTCAGGACCTTGCACTTGCGAGGCAGGTGCCGGAACCACTGAGCTAACCCTCCGGCCCTCTTCGATGACTTTTTTGTCCACAGGCTACATAGTTATTCCCCCATGCTGATTTTCCCCACTGCCTGCACGTTGCTCTCATGGGGGTTCCACATTTTGCTTTACCATCATGAGGTTCTTGGCTCCTCATTTACTCAGAATGGCAGTAGGCATTGTCTCTTTAGGGCCTTTGCGCCACAGCGCTGACCTGGCTACATCTTGTCTCTGGCTTGGTAAGATTTAGTTTGAAATCTCAACGGAAAGTGCCAAGGCCCTGTAAGTGTTGCCTTCTGCTGCAGGCTCAGAATGCTGTGCATGTCGACCTCATAGTCTGCTGTGAACCTCACCTTGCTTAACAGCTTTCCTACCAGTTGTGTTTGCAAGATCCACAAAGTATTGTACGGTATGAAAATACGAAAGTGGCTCTAGACTTAAAGTGTGACTTCTTAAGAACAATGTGGTTTCATGATACAATTATTCCTTGGAAGGTATGTGAGGCTGTGATGGGGAACAACCTCAAAGAATTCTGGGTGTCCTTAAGGCCATTTTCCAGTTGCTCTTATTAATTTGACTGGTTTTCTTTTATATGTGCTAATGACTTCAGCAGGTGGTTGTCTCTTGTGCCTGTACACTCCCCCCCCCCCTTTACTGAAGATGTAGATTTCCCACATCTGCCCACTTTGCTTCCTTTTGCTCCTCGGTATTTTTATAAATCTAACTAAAAGCAGCCAATAATATCCATATCCCAACCTGAGTGCTTCTTTACCAGATAAATTAGAGTATTATTTTCAAGTACATTTTTCCACATTAACTCAAGACATGGACATTACCTGGCTATTTTTTGCTATCATTAACAAGATTACATTGATCCCTTTTCCAATAGAATTCCTATTTCCCTTGGAGACCAGTTTGCTAGTCTCATCATCCTCTAAGCCTGACCCATCATCTAACATTTCCTGCCTAGAGCGTCCTCGGCTTTTTCTTGCCTTACCTCCAAATCTCTCCCAACCTTTGTAAGTTATGTAAATCTTAAGATTCCAACATTTTCAGGTAACCATTGTGAACAACATTTCCACTTAGGAGTACCAGATGTCTATATTATTCTGTTTTCTTTTCTGACTTGCTAATAACATAGCAAGTGTGGGTAAATGTTTGCATGTATCTAATTTCTCTCCTTAGAAAGCTACCAGCATTCAATCATAGTAACTCTGCATTGATGACCTTTCCTGAGTCTAATTATGTTCCTCATATTCTCTAAACATTAGAGTCAGATTGTTTACACTACCTCAAATATATATTCCTACAGTATTATTAGAAAAAGAGTAATAGCATTCCATTATCTGTCCATGAGATCTAACATGCTTTTAAAATTGTCTTTTTGATCTATAGTTCCCTATCAGTCATGTGGGAAGAATGTTTCGCCTTTCAAATAATGCCATTCAAGTTGTAATAACTTTGAAATCTGATTGATAAATAAATAAAAATATTTAGAATATTCCAATTAAAACAGTATATTAATGTTAGAGTATCAGGAGTGTAAACCTAATTTATTAAAATGTTTTATTCAGTGCCAAGAAGTGACACAGAAAATCTAACCATCAATGAAAAACGCATTAACATTAATTTAAGAATTTCAACTCTATACATTTACCCATCCCAGCGATATTCATTTTAAGTTATTCTTTTATGCTTTAAATAACTGACTAATGCTATGTTCAAATAACTTTTATATATGTCCTTGAGTTTATTTAAATCTGGAAATGTACTGAAGAATATTAAGGGAATGCATTTAGTTATAAGGCACAGAATGAATTATAATTTAGCTTAAAAGTACACATGTTAGATATTTATCACGTCCTCTAATGGTTGGAAAATTTGGAAACTATGTGATATTCGATTAATAAACTCCTCTAAAAGTTTTTCATATGGCTCTTTCTAAATATTATACATATTTTATTTTGCATGTCGTGATATAATCTTTTCCCTCATATACAGTGCTCCAGTTCAAAAGAGCCTGGATGGGAAAGTAGCAGGATGTGCCAATCTGGCACCGAAACACGAGCCAGTCAATCATTCAACCATCTGGGCCTAGCACAGTCCTGACTGAGATTTTGTACTTTGAACCAAAGGGGACCAGCTCAAAGATTGTAATTATCAGTGGGAAGAGAAGCTTGTGTTCCCATGTTGCTCCCTATTTTGGGCTATTGGCCATAGATCGAAAGCATTGGCTTCTTCTTCAGCTGATTTAAATTTGGAACTTCTAGCTTCTCGCAGATAATAGTGTATAATTTAAGAAAATTATGTTTTGGTACTTCATTGTATTGTTCCATTATGACCTCCAAATCTGGCTGTACTTGACTTTACTCTCTTTGTAAGAGGGGCATCTATGGGTTTTGGCAGCTTCCACAAAATATGTAATACAGTAAAGATATTCTGGAGCTGTTTCTTCAGACATTCCAGAATAGGAACGGGGGGGGGCAGTCAGGCCCGCCCCTCCACCTGTGCCTGCTGCAAAGAGAACATGAAACATTGAGCCCTGTTAGATTATCAAGGTATATTCTTAGAGTGAATTTGGTGTTCATTTTTCACTTCATAAACTTCTAATTTTTGAATTCAGATCATGGAATGATGGTATCCAACATCAGCTACAGTGAAATTATTTCTGAAGAATTGAATAATTTTAATGTTAATGTTACTGCTTATAAAATATGATATAGTGCCATATAAGGTATGACATAGAGGTTTGATCTCCAGAGTGATGCAACACTAGTATTTTAGGGTTTTCCAGAAAAACAAAAGCAAAACAGAAATTGGAAACGTCTACCAAGAGCCTGTGTCTCGGTAAACCTATAATACATTAAAAATGTTAAATGAAAGACCCTTCGATACACCTAGGACATCATGTGTCATAAATTAGCATCACCATAAACTGTACAGTACACCTTGCCATTCACCTTCCTGATTGCAAGGATGCCTGGAAGCTGACAAGTGTTGCCTCTGACCAGCCGAATAAGACACTACCTCGCTGTACTTCAACAGCTAAACAGGGCTCAGAATTCACATAACTGTTCAGAGTCTATGTTAATTTTCCACCATCAAACAAGAAATTCTACGTCATTCCATCATGACTTAGGAAGCTAAGATGTTCAGTACACGCAGTTAGCATGCTGGATATTTTTCTAGCCTGAATTCTAAGCCCTAAGGAAAAGAACACTAATGATCCGGATAAAAGGCAGGAAGGGAACATTGTTTCTTGATTTAAAGTGTATTCAGACCTTCGAGGGATTGGACAAGACTCACTAAACTGTTGAAAAAATGTGCTTCATCTACTGAATCAAATGTTAGCCTCCTGGACGCTCACCCCCGCAAAAACACAGGCATACTGTTCCAGGGGCTCACAGCTCAGCATATTTACTGTAAATTATTTATCACCTTTGATTGGTATTAAGATTTGTATGGATACCAAGATGTAGTAAAAGAAATTTCAAAAAATATAACTTGCCTTTGTAAAATATATTTTTAGCTACTAGTACTATTTATATGCCTTTGCATTAGAATATTTACACTGATAAACTGCCTTGAAGGTATTGGATGATGCATTCGATGGACCTATTTCTAAACGTGAAGATGTTCAGAAAACAAAGCATATATTTCTTACCATTTTTTAGATATTTGAGGGTGTCATCCGTAATTATAGCATTTTTTCAGGAAAAAATACTATATATTGACCTAAAAATTACTAGATATCCCTTAAAACAATACCTATTATATTACATAAGATAAATAGTTTCTATTATTCTAATATTGTCTGAAGCAATGTTTGACGAATACTTTTCCTGATTTACATATATTGATATAATTTTTTTTAAAAAAACACTATTTTCATGTAGCTATTCAACTGCTGCTATTAAGTATTTTTATATGAGATGTGTGCTCTGTGTTTTATGTCGGTCGACTGACTGCAAGAAAATGAACTTGAAGTTGTGCCAGTGTCTTACTGGCATAATTTTTAAAAGGCTATACTTTTGAATATCAGGCATGTGGCCATGAAACTAAATATAATTAAAACTTTGTCAGTTACAAGTTTTTGCTTGATCTAAAAGTCAGAGAACACTACATTTGCAAACCCAGTGTCAAGCAGGGTTATACCTTGACTTAATACTGACTGAGATGGAGGAAGTGGGATTTCATTGTCCCTTCAGCGCTGCTTTAGCTTTTTATTGTGTAAAAATATGTATCACATTTAGAAAATATGTTCTATGTTTTTTAAAATATGGATGTATATCATGTTTTCCAAATTAAAGCTATAAACTGGTGATATATTTATAGATAGATGCTTTTTATTTAAATTAAATGGCACTGAAAAACTAAAGAAAGTAACATACAAGGGGAAATGTTCCAGGCTTGTTTCATTCTTAAATTTAAATCAATAAAATCTCTATCTATTCTATGTGAATTTCTTAGTGAGCAAAAAGTTAAGCAAATGTGCCTCAAATCAAACATCATTGATTATTAAGCACTTAAATTTATTGTTATATAAACATATATATGTTTAACATAATATTGAGAAAGGATTTAAAATATCACAAATATAGGCAAAATCAAAATGAGGTTAAGAAATGCTTTAACCCAGCAAAGATGACACATGGCCCCAGTAACTCAGGCCAGAATGACCAAGCACAGCAAGATTATGAAGTTCCTCTGATGCCGTGTGTGTACTAAATAATCACAGGAAATCACAGCATTTTCCTTTTCTTCAAGATCATCTCTTAGAAAATATAAAGTAAGTGACCAAAGCATGGGCCACGCCCTACGTTTATGTCAACTATTGGAATTTCAACAACTGGTTTGCAATCTCTCCTCCTTTGTGCCTTTGTATGTGTAAGAAAGCAGACCACTTGGAAATAATTTGGATGAAAACTAGATTTCAGCAACTAGATTTCAACTCCTAAGTGAGATCATTCTCATCTTACCTTAAAATAAACTCTTTGCTTTCTTGCTCCTTGTACCTCAACTTTCCTTTTAGGTTGATGATATTGCATATAAAATAAATTTCATGTTATTGTATCAAAATATATAATGGTAATAATATAATATATACTGATATAATCCAAGTGCCTAGTACAAGTGTTACATGCACTTTATTGAATGGACACATATAATTTGAATATATATTAGGACTATTGAGGTACACACAGTACATTTCTAAGAACTTCAAAAGTTTTGAGGCACCACAGCCAAGAATCTTTAATGAATTTTGTAAGACAAAATAATGTTTTCTGGGACCAATTTATGTACTTTTTACTCTATCAGTAGTTGACTGTGTCTCACTGAGGAGGGTAATTGCAGGTGCAAGAATGCATATAAAATCTATGTACAAACCCTGCATATCAGTTTTTCTTTGGATGTTTCCTGGGCTGTTATAAATTTTGATTGTACTGAATAAACCTACTTTGAATGATATTTTCAATCTCTTTGTGAAGACAAATATTTTAATTTTTGTGTAGTAAATAATTTGAAGTGAAATGGCTAGATCTTATAGATCTAGGGGCATACCTGTTTTTAGAATTTCTGTGTTGTTTGGCCTTGTTGGACTTCCACATCAGTCTATGCGAGACTCAGTGCCTGTGTCTCTTTTCAAACAGTACTTAGTTTTTTTTTTTTTTTTTTTTCTTGAGACAGGGTCTCTCTTTATAGTTCAGGCTGGTCCTCACCTCACTATGTAGCCCAGGCAAGCCTGGAACTCAGCAATCCTCCTGCCTCTGCCTCCCGAGTGCTGGGATTACAGGCGTGAGCCACCACGCCCGGCACTGTGGTATGCGGTATTGATTGCTGGTGGGCGTGAGTCACCAAGCCCAGCATTGTATGTGGTTACCGGGATGGAACTCAGGACCTTGTGCTTGCAAGGCAGGCGCCTCAACCACTGAGCTAAATTTCCGACCCTCTTAGGTTTTTACTTAGTGATTTTTACATGACTGTAGTGGTATATCTAATGATTTATAATAATTGTCATGTTTTAAGAAGCAATTTATTTTTCTCTCATCGAATATGTCCTCAGAATACTAGCCCAATTTGAACTAGGTTAATTATCATATCGATTACCAAAAAATTCCATGCATAAAAATGCAGGGTGTGATGGCTGAGGTCTATAATCCTAGCACTCAGGAAGGGAAGCAAAAACAGGAGCATTGCTGAGTTCGAGGCTTGCCTGGGCTAAGTAGTGAGGTCAGGGTCAGCCTGAACTATATAAAGTGAGACCTTGTCTCAGAAAAAACAGAAAACCATCACCACCAACAACAAAAACAGATACTGTCTCACGGGAGTTATAATGATATAACCCAGTAAATGAAAGAAAACAAATGTTAGGGATGATGGGAAGGAAGAGGCCAAAGAGATGATTAAAGATGTCTGGAACCCACAGCAGGGAGGAAGAGCATTTTGGAAGTTGGCTGTGTGAGGCGGCGGAAGTCAGAAGGTGATTATGACATCCCCCTAGTGGCCAGGAAAAACCTGTCTGTGTTTGCTCATTTTTGTAATTAATTCTCTTACTGGTTTCAGACTGGACATAGTCCTTCTTACAGATAATAGTCTAATATATATTATCATAATTTTCAAAGTTGCCTTCCAATTAATCATTTAATACTTATATAGACACGAAAGAGTTTAAAATTTTGAAAATATAAAGTTTTTTTTGGTTTTGTTTTTTGCTTGTTTGTTTTTCACACAGAGTCTCCCTTTGTAGTTCAAGCTGGCCTGAGCTCACTATGTAGCCCAGTCAAGTCTCAAACTTAGCAATCCTCCTGCCTCTGCCTCCCAAGTGCTGGGATGACAGGTGTGAGCCACCATGCCTGGCTGAAAATATGAAGAGTTTAATATCTAGTAGATAAATTTATTTTCTTTTTAATAGCTGCAGTGTGATAGACTTTTTTTTTTTTTTGAGACAGTGTCTCACTTTGTAGTTCAGGCTGGCCCTGAGCTCACTATGTAGCCCTGGCAAGCCTGGAACTCAGCAATCCTCCTGTCTCTGCCTCCCGAGTGCTGGGATTACAGGCGTGAGCCACCATGCCCAACAAGATAGACTTTTAATTGTCCATCCAGATATATGTTCTGACCTGCCTTCAATAAGAGTCTAATGAAGAGATTTTTCTGTGTATACATGTATATGGCATATATAATAATTAGGTCCAATTAATATATATCTATATCATATGTAATCCATGTGCATACATACATACACATACACTATACACATGCATAAAAATCAGACATCCACTGCTGTGTCCTATTAAAAGGAGCTAATCATGGTATGTATATACAATGTACCAACAAAGATAAACTAAAAAAAAAAGGATCAATTCACCTAAGAAAAAGAATCTAACTCAACTAAGAAAGAGCTGATACATATTTTCCTTTCCATCCTCTTAGAATCTGGCCATGTACTTTAAACAGTTATTTTTTTTCTTTTACTTTGTTACTGCCATTTAATCATTGACATGGAACTACAGGAAATTTAAACAAATAGTATATTGCAATTAACTGTGAAAAAATTGCATGCTGCTATGTGGTTTAATAATTACACAGTATTAATATCTTACATTTTACGAAAGCTACAGAGATAATACTCTGAACTACCTCCGCATATAATTAAATAAATGTATTTTACATTTCTTCCTTACAGAATTAAAATTGTGTAAATTCCCTTATAGTCAAGGGACTATTCCCCTAGCAGATCAAAGAAAATATGTATACTACCCCAGTGGTTAGACTTCAAAGAAAAAATCAATGTAGCCGGGTGTGGTGGCTCACACCTATAATCCCAGCACTCAGGAGGTTGAGGCAGGAGGAGTCTTTTCAGTTCAAGTCTAGCTTGTGCTACACAGTGAGTTCAAGGCCTGAAATACAAAACGACCCTGTCTCAAAAGAACAAACAGCCCAATCTGTCAACACAATATATTTCATTCCTGTCTCATCACTATAAAGGTCAGATTTACACCATATAAAACTAGAAAAAGTCATAATATGGAAGAGAAAAATACAAAGTAAATATTTATGTTTTCTACAAGTGAAAATATAGACAATAACGAGCTATGTTTCAAAGAGTTAGAGCACAGGGAAATATCAGGAAAGAACTATTTAATACTTGACAACAGAGAAAATACTTAAAACATAAAAATAAACATGGAAAATATTTGAGAAATCTAATCCTGTATAATCTTGTAATAAAGTGCTTTCCTACTAAAAATAGTTGAACATAAAAGCTTTCTTATAAAACTCTGTAACTTAACCGCTGAGTTAAATATTATCATTTCGTGTTTTATAAATTTGTATGTAATATACATATTTTAGATTTAAATCTTTTCATGAGCTAAGACATTAGGCAAAATGTAATATATTTTGTTTAATAATACTGTAAAAATTTTATCCACAGTATAGATTTTCATTAAATTTTTCTTCATAAGATGTTTATAGTTATTAAAAAATATCCTCAGTGAACACAATATGTTAATTTATCCAGATGGATCTCCCTTGGATATAAACAGAATAGTATTAATATTGGATTTATTTTATCTCTATTTTGGGTTCAGTGAGAAACCTGCACTCTTCCATAATGGAAACACCAATTTATATTCCCACCAATTGTATATAAAAGCTCCTTTCTCCACACCATCACCATTTGTTAATTTTTATCTTTTTGATGAGTCAATTTTATGTAGATCATATGATATTCATCTGTAATAAAAAATGAAACTCAGTTGCAGAAAGATGAGTGGATCTGTAAGTCAAGTAGAATAAATCCAGACACAGAAAAGACAAGTATAACATGACCTATCTTACATATGAAAACATTTAATAAGTAAATGTCAAGGAGAACTGGATAGGATAGAGATCACTAGAGGCTATAAAATGAGTGCAGAGGAAGAATGGCCAGAAGCTCAGTAAAGATACACAAACACTGTAAGGTACAAAGCATTCTGTCTTTTCTGAAGAAAGTTAGGGTACCTCTTGTGCAAAGCAACCTGTGCTATATTTCAACATGACTAAAAGAATATGAAATTGTAAACACAAATATGATTAATGTTTGAAGGTATGAAAATGGTTATTACTAATTTTAAAAAACTCTGCCAAAATACTATAACAGCCTATAAAATGTCCAAATATTATGTCTGTTATTTCATCACCAAAATGTCTGTAGTTAATAAGGACTGCAAATGGCACTGTACAAATAAGTATATGAAATTGACACCTAAAAATTAACCCAGCATAATAACATAGTAAGTTACTGCTTAAAATTTTCAGTTTTTCTATAATGAACATAAATTTAGCTGTATTTACTTTAGAACTTTATAATCAAAATAAATGTAGATATATCATAAAACATGTATATTTATAATATATTCCAAAATGTGCTGTAATATCAAACTGAGAATGGTTTATTTAATCCTAAGCAGAACCAAAATCTTCACTCTTGCAGTATCTTAATCATAAAGTTCAGATATATGTGTTTACATATTAGATCATTTCAATAACTACACTGATAAAGATTAAAGAAGCCATTTAACACAAAATATGTATTTTTGTTTTTAATTTTAGGTAAAATAATTTTTATATTCGTATCAAAAATATTTACACAGGGAGTGTCTACGTTTTTGAACTGTTGGCTAAAAGAAGGATTTCAATTATTTTTATGTTTCCTTCACCATAAACTTTACAGAAGAGGAAGGATGGCATTAATGTATCTCTATGCACCCCTGACACATGAATACATCTTAAGATGATATATAATTTTGGATTGAACCTGTACACTGTTACAGGAGTGGGTATATAATGCTAAGAGGATTGCATATGATCTGCTGAAAAAGGTCAAATCATTACTTATACTTAGTCAGACTTGAATGGTTCAGTCAAACATCTAATTATTTTCCTTAACATAAGTAAAATAATATATCCCAAATTTACATTCTCTGATATATATTTATATTTTATATAAATGATATGCTGAGTTTTGTGCATCTTCATTCTTTAAATTTGCTTTCCTCTGCGCTCCTTCCTTGGGATGACTCACCTGCACAATCAAAGATGCCTGTGGCTCCACTCTGCCCTGAAAGAAGCCCTGTGTGAATGGGTGAGCACGGTGGACACGTGAACAGAGACATAACAGAGTGAAAAGTCAGGCCTAAACCATACAGAAATCTGTCTTTAACAATAATGAGATTTCTCCTCATAATACTTCCCCGTGTGACTCATGGAACAACGCAAGTTTGGTACTCCTCGGCTGTATTTTATATCGGAAGAATTTAAACTACAAATCAGTTTTGAAAACTATGGCTTTGTATCGAACAAATGACACAGCTAGTGGTAAGACCTAATTTATAAATTCGCTCTGGTTAATTGGCTCCTCTGCTTGTAAGGCTTCTGACAAAATCAATTTTGGTATGACACTGTACTTCCATCTAGAGTGAAAGGAGGCTTCCTAGAAAGTTACAAAGCCTCCTTAAATTTTTAATGTGAAAGAATATTAATAAACCATGACCGATGATACTTTGCAACTATGAGTATACATTCTGTCTAGTACATTATAAGGTGAAGTGTTTTCTTATGAACACCTCTCCCATATGAAGAATTGCATTTTTCTTTAATAATCTATTCTAAGAACCAGCGCTTTCTTATATAAGTTTAAAGAACATATACTGAAGAACCGAATGACATCACTTTTCTCTTCTTTCTGTCTACATCAGCGACACTTTGGAAACAATTATAAGACCTGTGTGAAACATAAAAGTAAGAAAAAAGTGGAAAAAGCAGATTCATTCTCCCAATTGTACATGTATATCATCTTCATAAGTCCCCGTGGAGCCACTTGGCTGGCCGAGATCCTGGCTCAGCACAGAGAATCCAATATAATAATATAAAAATTTTGCTTTTATTAAAATCCTACAAAAAGTTACAATGATAAAAAGGGGTATGTGATGCAGTTGGTGTTTCTGTGTAAATACACTGAATAAACGAAGTCCGCTGACATTCAGCATTTCACTTTTCTAGCATGAAAGCACACTTACCCAGAGAGTGTGGGCCACGTTTATTTAATACCTGAGTTGCTGAGATTGATCTCAGCACATTCTTTGTCTTTATCTTAACCAGCAGCAATGCTCTCTGAAACCCTTAGAATTCATCTGAGATACAGTGAGTCCTAAGCCTTATTCTATTAACCTTTAATGAAATCAATGAATCATAAACTTGTGAAATTACTGTCACAAGGAAACCATTGTGTAACTAAAGCTATTATGGATCCATGTATTATTCTTGTTGGCAAAGAGAAATATAATTTTGTTTGTGTGTATCCCTAGCATCTGAATATTTAATAAACACAACAGGAAGATCGTTTATCTTTAAGCCATATGGGTCTAAAATGTGACCCGAAATACTAATTATTTTCTCTAGGGCCTCTTTCTTTCAAGTTTTCAAAATAAGTCACCACTAATGTCTTTTATCATGACATAATCTGAAAAAGTTGATGCTGGAGAGCACTTTACTTATGAAAATGAAAACAAAATTCAGTCTGTCCTTGGCAATGGAAACTAGTAAAAATACTGTTACTAGAAATTTGAGCAAATGAGAAAATGTATTAATAACAGATTTCCTTTATCATTTTGGAATATTTCTTTAACCTAGAGACCATTTACATTGGCTCCCTACTGTGCCTTTTTAAGTAATATGTTTCCCTCTACGGTAGAAACCTCTATGTTTCAGTACTAACTTATATGCTATGTCTATTTTTTTTTCATTTCTATGCAAGAAAAACTTTTCTTTTTATACAGGGAGAATTTGCCAAGAATTAAAATGATGTCACTGAAGAATTATAATTTGCTGAAAGCATATAAGATGTTTAAAGAACTCTAACACCAATTGCATCATCTTATGGGTTTAATCTTTTAGAGGACAAGAAAAGAATCACTGTGTAATGATTCTTCCTTTCAATACTTTTAAACACTCCTAAATTCAAAAAATTCATTTAGTCTTAAATCATCTTCTATGATACTTGGTGGTATGCTTTCAACTACAGTAGGAAGATTTATGAATTTTTTTAAAATGTGATATTTTCTAAAGTTTTCTTAATTTTCTGAAAAGTTCATTTATAGCTTGTTACACATTGTAAAAATAAAAAGTCTTGACTTCAAATATTTCTTGCTTAAAAATGCAGAAAAGTATACATTATACCAGTTTATAGATAATTTTATCATGTATCTTTCTAGAATTTTTAAGTACTGAAGATTCTAGGTCAGGGAAAGTGATGAATATCTTTCCTTTAATTACAATGGCACTATTTCCTGTACTCAGGAAATTACTTGGATATCAAAAGCATCTTCAGTATGAAGTTGAGAATTTCTTCCTGCATCTTCTGTACAGTTTTAAAGATTATTTCTGAGTTTCTACAGTGATAATCCATGAAGACAACAAAATTCTGACAAGTCTTCCAGTAACCTCACTGACCTAATATTCATAATTTTTACTAAGACTTAAAATGAAATTGTTTTTACTTTTCAATTAGATTATCTATTTGAAAAATAAAATATTCAGTCAAACACAGATGTAATATTCATGGTATCTTTTTCTTTATCATTCTTAACATAAAATAAATAATTTTAAGCATATGTGTCTTCAGACTGTGGAAAGATGCTTTCTAAGAAAAATTTAGAAACATAATTGTAAAGATAAAAATATTGTAGACTACCAGGTGTGTTGGCTCATTCTTGTAATCCCAGCACTCAGGAGGCAGAGACAGGAGGATTGCTGAGTTCGAGGCTTGCCTGGGCTACATAGTAAGCACAGGGCCAGACTGAACTACAAAGCGAGACCCTGTCTCAAAAGAGAGAGAGAGAGAGAGAGAGAGAGAGAGAGAGAGAGAGAGAGAGAGAGAGAGAGAGAGAGAGAGCTCTGTTCAAAAACCTCTAAAAGTATATGGCAATGATAACTATTAAAAATATAACAATTTAAGTGATCAATATTAAAATTAAAAACATATGGAGTGCCCAATTATTGACTGCATTGAGATTTGCCTATTACTAAATATGTTTATTTAAGCATAGAATTAATTTTACCTTAAAGGAATGTTTCAATAAATGTCTTTTCAGTTTCTCATAGAAAGTATTTGAGTTGTTCACATAAAAATTACCATGTATCAGTACCTGTGCTCAGGATACAGGAGCAGAGTTAAATAAACCCCATATATTAAAGTTATAAGATACGAATTTTAGAATAGCCATAATCACACTTTCTACTTATGAAGTACATGTGAATAAAGATAAAATAGGATAGTTATAATAATGATTTTCTTTTCTTAAGTTGATTTTATGAGTATGTTTTATATACACATTATGATCACAACACTGAGAATTTGTACCGGTACATGACATGACTCACTTCATTTTTCCCATTCCCCAGCCCTTAGTGCTACTCCTATATACTCGCTGTTTCCTTTTTTACTATCATATTTTTCTTTCCCTTCTTTACTTAACTCTATCTCCATTTTCCTTTTGAATATTTTCTTGTTTCACAATATCATAAATATTTTCAAGAGAATTAGAGTATGATATTTTCATTTTTTAAAGTCATATGTCAAAATAAATCAAATTAAATGCTCCCAAATTATCTAAATTGAAGAATGAAATCAGTGAACAGGAAAATCCATAGCAGTAAGAATACCATTTATTTATTTATTTATTTATTTATTT